>JAQQSK010011660.1:0-12184 GCA_028658325.1 Potorous gilbertii
TAGATGATGAACCATCATTCTGAGAAGAGATTCATAGATTTTACCAGACTGCCAAAGAGGTCCATGATTTAAAAAAAATGATTAAGGGCTCCTGATGTAGAGAGATGAGACTTCTGTGCAAGTCTCAAATAGAAATTTGGCTTGTTCTTTATTCCTGACATATTTTACAACATACTTCTTGCTATATCTATATATTCTCCCTTTTGCATTGAAGTACTCAATCTATTTTCCTCCTTTTATTCTCTTTAGGACAATTTTTACGCCCTCTTCAAGCAAATCTATCTGAGTCTGTGATGCTAAAGTCCAAATGTGGCTCAATCACTCTCCATGATGAAAAATATGTGATGTTTTCCTTCAGCCTTCTGGCAATCTTTTATTTGGTAGGTGAGTTCCTTAACTTTTAGAGTTTGAATATTACATATACAGAAACTAAGATATGAACACATATCAAAAAAACCCCTAAAACTAAAAATTAGTGCCAAGCCTGAAAACTGAAATATCGATACCTGTTGTTGAGTTGTTTCAGTTCCGTTCATCTCTTTGTCCCCTCATTTGAGATTTTTCTTAGTAAAGATATTGGAGTGGTTTGCCATTTCCTTCTCTAGCTCGTTTTACAGATGAAACTGAAAGGAACAGGGTTAAGTGACTTGCTCATGGCCATACAGCTACTAAATATTTGAGGCAATACTTGAACTCAATTCTTCTGATGCCAGGATTAGAGCTCTATTCACTGTGCCATGTAGTAGTCTAGAATATAGTAATAAATACCAACAGGTCAGTCCAAATGTAAGTAGACTGACTTTCTCATAGAATTTTAAAATCATATTTAGAGCTGATAGGGAACTTAAACATGATCTTATTCAGGGTTTCTTAACTGGTAATCCCTGAACTTGATGTTTTTTTTTTTTAAACAATAATTTGCTCACTGTGTAATCGGTTTCCTTAGCATTTTTATGAATCTCACTTTTATTCTTTATTCATTATTATATTATTTATGTTACATTATCTACATATTTATTGCTATTAAATATTATTCTAGGAAGGGGCATATACTAGTTACCATACTTCCCAAAGGGCTTCATGATCTACCACAAGGTTAAGAATTCCCAATTCAAAATAATTCTTTTTATTTTCTTTTTTCTTTCTTTCTTTTTTTTTTATACAGATGAGGAAACTGAAACCTAAAAGGATTATCTGTCCACTCGGAGGATATGAGGAGATATGTCAAGGGGTGAGATGCATTGAAATTTAAAGCTAGAAGGGACCTTAAAAAGCATCTTTATTAGTTGGTACCTTTTGGAAGAAAATGACAATGACTGTGATATGACAGTGATCATGTTGAACTCCATGGTCAAAGGACACCAAACAATGATCAGAATGGGGAACTGAGAGACAATGATAATAAACTCTGCAGCCCTTTTGAAAAGGTAGCACATACGACCTGCAATAAACAAGGATATTTAATTTCTCTTTGAACTTGATCCATCTAAGAGCAAGCATGGCTTCTGGTTCCCTAGCCTGCTAAGGGAAAGCAAGCTGGAACTGTGTTTGCTGGGGTGCTGCCCCAAGCTGAGGCAGTGCAAAGCATAACGTCTCCCCAGGGTCTCAGTAAAAGGCTGTGCTATCCAATTACCTATCATATACCAATCCAGGGAAAAAGGAAGGTTTCATCTGACCTACTGTTTTGAAAATGAGGTATGCAGTCACCTCATTAAAAGGGTTCAGGGGAGCCTTCTACTTCACTGATAATGCTTTAATGAGGGCTGCAAAGGTGCTGGGCCCAGTTCTGGCCAAGATAGCTAATTAAGCAAGAAAAAGATAAAACCTTAGAGTTGGTCCTGAACTTCATTAATTGTAGATTTGGAGAAGTTTATATCCACCTCCCCATTTCTGCCATTCTTGGAAAAAATGTCTCCTTGCCATTGGAGTTTTAACTGTGGTTGATACTCTGTTTTCCAATTCTATCAGAATTAGGATTCATATGTAATTATCTGGAATGTCAACAGGTGGAACTCTGGCTAGTTATTAGAAAGAATTTTCTGGGAGAAAGAAGGTAAGGCAATGGAATGTAGGATTAGGCAAGTTCGTGGAGTCTCCTTTATTTGGAGCTTACTGGAGGAGAATGACCCTTAGACTCTACGTGGAGTAGTTTGAGGATTTCCTGATTGAATGGGAATATGACAGAGGGGTAGAGTAACGGGAGATCTGAGAGTGGTGCTTTATACAGTCGTAAATGAAGAGAGTCCAGAAGCAAGTGAAAAACTTATCTCATACTGCTATTTGTTTTTTAATAAGTAGTCCTCAAGTGTTAAAGGATTAAAAAGGTTACATACATTTTGTGAGCAAAGAACTCTTGCCCCTTTCATTCCACCTTCCCTTTCTACTCCCCTATGATGTCTTTTCTCCAACTTCCCTGCTTTCTTATGCCTTTACTTCCCTATTTTCTTATCCTTACCCTGCTAAGAGTGGATTGCTTGTTCCAATTATTTTTAGTTATAAATAGACCTGTGACAAGTCACCCTACCATGTTTGTTGTGTTATACTGAGTGTTATAAAGACTACTGTGCAGGTGGATAAAATGATTGCTTTTTGTAATTGAATAAAAGTATTGACATGTAAATGAATTTTACTTTCTATACTCTTTTTCAGTCTTATCTCTCAGTGCCAAGAACATAGCAGGCATTTAAATAAATGTTTATTGATTGATTAATTGTAGAGTGAAAGGCTTTCCCTGTTGATGCAATATGGAAGGTGGGGGTAGAGAGGGAAGGTGATGCCTGGATTTTAGCCAGAACCACTAAAACCACACCATGTTGGCTTCTGCCGACTCCACTTATGTATAAGATCAACCCTTCTATGATTAGCTAAATTATAAAATACTTCCTTGTACATTTGTAGGTGATAAAAATCAGAGGATAGGAGCCCCTGTTTTCCTCTCATCGCACTCTAGGATCTATGAAAATGCCCCGAACTTTTCAGGTGGCCCTTAGAGGGGAAACAGGGAAAACAGCTGGCTCTAGTTTTCCACCCACCTACACACAGCTTTTGGGGGTAAGAAAAGAATTCTGACTCTTGGGAAGAAAGGGACATTGTGTTGGACATTAGAGTTGGCTAGTATTTACTCCTACTCAGCAAATCAGCACCTACCTAGATGGAGTGCCAGATGTGGAGTCAAGAAGACATGATTCAGTTTCAACCTCAGTTATTTTTTAGCTATGTGACTGGTAAATTCATAATTTCTTAGAGCCTCAGATTCTTAATTTGTAAAACAAATAACATCTATCTCACAAAGTTATAAATGATTTAAAGTGTTTTGTAAAGCCTGAATCACTATATGTGAAACATTTTTACTATTATTTCGTTCACATCTTGTTCGTAATAATGTCAACTACCATTTACATAATGCTTACTATGTGCCAGGAATTGTGTTAAGTGCTTTACAAATATTATCTCATTTGACCCTCAAAACAACCCTAGGAGGTAGGTGCTATTAGTATCTCCATTTTTACAGATGAGGAAACGGAGGCAAAGTTTAAGGAAGTTTCAGAGGGTGGATTTAAATACAAGACTTTCTAACAATGGGCTCCGTGATGCATCCACTTGCTGCCTCCATGAAGTTAAGGTATTGACAGACCTGAGTAAGACATTACTATCCTATTTCTATTCTTTTACACTTAATGTTCTGAGGATTAATTTGTGGGTGGATAAAATGACTGATTTTTGCAATTAAATAAGACTATTTGTATGTAAGGTCATTTTTTTTTTGTATTCAAGTAAGAGATATTTACCATGTTTGGCTCATTGAAAGAATCTCTGGAACAACTTCAGTAACAGACAGAATAATAGCAATGACATGTATGTCTGTGGTCCCAAAAGATGATTAATCTCTCGCACTATGTCTGTATTTTGAGTTTCTCCCCGAAGAGACAGTATGATATAGTGGATACACCGGTGGCCTCAAATCCAGGATGACCTGGGTTAAAGTCCTGACTGCATCATTCTGTCTGTGTAATCCTGGGCAAGCCTAGTCAAGCCTCTAACACTATCATCTCTGACATTCAGGTTGACCTTCTCCTTGGCAAAGTTAACTCTTCTAACCATGAACTTGACCCCATCCCTTTCTGTCTTCACTAACAATCCTCCCCACTTCTCTCTTAAACCTTCCATCTCTATCAACTGTTCTTTTTCCTCTACTCCCTTTAACCAGTGAGTCCTCATCCTTGAAAAATCTTGACTTTCATTTTCTCAATTCCAGATTTTTTCTCAGGCAAATTCCTTGAAAAAATGGTCTATCTCTTTGCTTTCACTTTTTACCCTCTCATTCACTCCTCAGTGCTTTTTCGTCTGGCTTTTAACTCAACCAACTGCTCTCTCAAAAGTTGAAAATTATTCTTTTTCTCCCCCCAGCTCATGGTTTATTATCATGGATGCAACTATAAACAAATACCTTATGAAAATACAGTCCCAATGTTGCCCCAGGGCCCCTCTTCCCTGTGGGAAGGGAATAGAGCTCAAGGGTGGGAGATTCTTGGAGGACAACGAGAGAAGGGGGTAGGTTTTCTTTAAAAATCATCAACTCATTCCCCTCATGATTTAAGGAATTTCTGGGCCTACTCTAGGTTCCAACTCCAGCATTGTTGACTAGGCCTAAGGCAGGATATTAGGAACAGGGGAAAGGGTGATAGGAGAATAGCTGGGCTAGGTCAGTAAAGAGACATCTCAGGTTAACCTATGCTGGACAGTTCATTAAACGGTCCTTTGAAATCCAAGTCAATGGTGAAGTTAAAATGTCCATTTTTTTTTTTTGTCATAGAAGCTGTTTGTCATAGAAGACAAGTGGCTCTGATAGTCATATCCTTGATAAAGGGCATATTGGTGACATAAAATGTTTTCCCTCTAGTGGAGCTCTTATAGTACTCATACTATCTGTCCTAAATGGCAGTCATTTACAGTTTTCTTTGTCAGGGAAGATGAGCCCATTAGAGGACAGCCAATTGTCTCAGGTGTGTACAACAGTGTTAATCATATATTTACAGGATAAAAAGTAGCTGATCCACTCACTTATAGTCACATACACCTTGCCTATGAACAGCTCCACCTCCTCTACCTTTCCCTTGAAGATGTTCACCATATTGTTTAATTTATTGGTCATGACATCTTACTGATTAGTATGAGATGCTAAAGTAGTCAGACATATGCGCTCCAACTTTGGCTATGAACATGATAGTGATAGTACCCATGTTTAAAACTTAAATCTATTGTCATCCATTTACCTTGCCCAAAGGATATGTTTAAAAACTGCAAGACTATAGCAGATTTAAAATGTCTTCCTGGAAGGTGATATATTTCACATAATTTTTTTGATATTATTTTGTTAATAGTGTTTTAAATAGATACCAGTTTTCCATAGGCAAATCAAATATACTAGGTCTCTGACTGATCTTGGATCTATTTTATATGTTTGTAGTATAGGACAAAGTTATGAGTTCAGAATGGACCGAAAGCCATTCCAGTAATAAATTATGGCAATATAAATATAATGACACCGTGGGGATCACGTTTTCAATAGTTATAAAATCAATAATCAATTTATGTTTACACAGCTGGGAGTTTTTTGCACAATCATTTTGCTCCTTAGCTAATGTATTATTTTCTTGTATATATTTAATGTACTTCATATTAAGCAGTCATAGCTTGTAGACCTCAACAAAAGTATAAACATTTCATCAGAATGTATTTAGAGTAATCACTGAGGTTCACCTCTTTCAATAACAAACATGTGATATCTTCTGTTAAGAATGAAATTATGTTTACATAAGATAGAAAACTAGTGAAATGTTTTGCTAATAATTTATGCATCCTGTGGAATGCTTGACAATACTTATGAATCTTATTCTGACATTTTTTTTCAGTTTTCCATTTCTAGTAGAGGTATGGAGTTGGAGTTTCTTGATTTAATGAGAATATTAGCCACTCCCTCCCTGGTTCCTACCTTTTGTGTTAGTAGAGCTATACTTTGCCAATTCTTTCCTTGAGGTGTGTGTGTGTGTGTGTGTGTGTGTGTGTGTGTGTGTGTGCAGGACAGGTGGATGTGGCTGCCTTTAACTCATGCTTCTCCACCCCTCACTTAAGAGAAACATAGTCTGTTCAGAGAATGATAGGGGAATGAACTCTTCTCAAGCTCCTGACTCTTAGGGTATGGTTTCCTTAGGTTGATTCATCTAGTCTCCTTTTCCTCATCTCTTTATTCATTACTCAGACATTTTGTCATTAAAATTTTTTTTTGAAATGCACAGAAGGGAACCAGAAGCCCAGAAAAAAATCTCAGGCAAGCAGGACAGCTTTGAAAGTTACATTTTTTTTTAAAGAAGTAAGCTGTACATAATCAAGATTTATAACCTCATGAAAAAATATTTCTTTTTCTGTTCTACTACATATACAGAAATTACCATCTTATTTGCTGGTGAATAAGTTCAGATTAAAAAAATAAAAAAGAATAAAATTACAGAATAGATATATGAGCTTTCTCACTGGAAGCATCTTTTGGAAAAAATATCTAATAGTAGATAAGACAGTATTTCATCCTATTCCCACATGTTTTGGGATTCTCCTACTAGGTCTATATATTGTGAGAATTTCCACCATCTTTAGTGTGGGGACAATGTCTATCTAATATTCTAAAAATTATTATGGATTAAAGTTGTCTAGGTAATTGTAGACAACTCTTTCAGTAAATAATCAATAAATATTAAACAACTACTATGCACCAGGCACTGTTCTAAGCACTAGGGATACATTGAGAAGGTAAGAAATGCTATGCTCATTATAAATAATCAAGTCATGTAGAACCCATTTAAATTTGCATTAGCAGTGAGTGAACCTTGAGTGTATGTCTTCCTGACTTCAATAATAGATCTTTCTATCACACTAGGATGCTTCTCTACATAGAATATGTACATAACAATCATTTGCTATGTGTATCCCTCACAGTTTCATAACACCAAATGGTGGTTGATTGACAGCCTTGTATCACATATGTGTGTATGTCCACTTTTCTTGACTAGACTATGAATGACAATTTCAAAGCAAGAACTGGACCATGCTTCTTTTAGATACCCCATGTGCAGGTTACATAGTAGGCACACAATGAATACAATTCTTGGAATAAATGATCGGATCACAGAACCTGAGTCTTTAACTTCAAGCTA
Organism: Potorous gilbertii; assembly: GCA_028658325.1. Taxonomy (NCBI): domain Eukaryota; kingdom Metazoa; phylum Chordata; class Mammalia; order Diprotodontia; family Potoroidae; genus Potorous; species Potorous gilbertii. The sequence goes on from JAQQSK010011660.1 coordinate 7,209, forward strand.
TATAGCAAGTCAAAAAAGCTTTGCCTTGTTTCCTTATTGTGCTATAGGCATTCTGACATAATTCAGTGGTTTTCCTTTTTATTATGTTTAGAAATCACTAACTATTTTGCAATCAGAAACCTATACATGTATGTAAGTGTGCATTGTGTAAGGTATTAGTTATATTTAAATATATTCTATAGTTATTTTATAATACATAAATACATAATTTTATTCGGGTATGCATATATATGATATCATATTACACATATATACGCAGTATGAGTGTATAAATTTCCATTGCACTGAAAGTGAATGGAAATTGAATTCAGACTGTTGGAAATATGAGACACATACTGTTTGGGTCATGTCTAAGTGAGGATGCAAATTGATAGACAAAAAAGAAAGATGCACCATTTAAATAAACTTGCTCAGAATAGAAAACACATTCTGTTCTGGCCCTCCCTTGCAGTTCTGTCATGTGACATGATTTTTATTCCTTATCAGGTTGTACTTGTCAAGCTCCACAGAAAGGATTTGGAGTTGTACTTTTAAATCTGGCCCTAAATAATACAAGCACCGAAGCTGAAAGAGACCTTCAATTTGCTGGGGTCAAAAGAATAGTTGTCCATGATGTTGGCTTATCTCATAACCTACAGACAGTCAGATTTGGAAAGTATTTTAGAGGCCCAGCTAGAGCTTATATTTAAGAGGAATTGAGACTGATTTCTTTTTCAGAGCCTGAGTCACCCCAATAATCTATGCTTGTAGAGGAAAAAATGATTTCTCCCACACAGGTGAATGTATAGGGAGACAAGCTCTGCCCACAGGATCTAGGTTAATATTTATATCATCTAAGGGGGTGTGATCCCCTCTCTCCCATCTTCATGTATAATGATATTTTTCTCACTTAGCACTCATGGATACTGTCTACACCATATGAAAATACATTTGCATGTGCATCATCCATTTATTTCATATATATTTTGTCAATGAATCAACAACCATTTATTAAGTACCTACTATGTATCTGGTACTGTGATTAAATTCCTGATAGGTAGACACTTTTATTTCTTCCATTTCCTTATTGCTTCCAGTAGAATACTCACTCACTCACTCTCTCTCTCTCTCTCCCTCTCTCTCTCTCTCTCTCTCTCTCTCTCTCTCTCATGAACTTTGAAATGGATTATGAGACACAAGAGACTGGCACAGGACTGAATGCCTAGCATAGTGTGCAGGCATCAAAGAAGGCACTGTGCTCTGTGACCAAAGAAGAATTGCAGTAGCTCAAAAGAATCACGAGAAGCACACATTTAATGATATCTACACTCCAAACGTTTATATTGACTATTTGTGCCCAACCTGTGGCAGAACCTTCTGAGTTTGTACAGGTCTGATCAGCTATAGTCAGAAATGCTGTACCTTGACTTTGACATAGAGCTGCCATTTTCTTCCTCATCAAGAACAAAGGATAACAAATAGCAAGAATATTGTGCATACAGTGAAAGTTCAGTAATAGTGAGGGTTGCAGAGAATGGGAAGGAAATGAATGAATGAAATGAATGAATCAAGAACATAAACTTTCCAGTAAGGAATGCATGTGCCAGATACTGTTTCTCCCAGTCTACTGGATTGCTGTTTTCATGTTGGAATAGAGAGATTCATCATTCTTAGGTTGCTGAATAATTCTTTGTTTATGACAAAGCATTCAATTAAAAAATAGTGGTCTTCAGCATTTTTTAGTCATTTTCAGTTTCTATAGTGATGACAGAATGCCAGAAAAGGCAAAAGGTTTGAAGAATTATTGTTTTTAACTCAACTATAGACATTAATTTAGCTATTGGCATACTAAATGTAAGGTATTTTTCTAGTGACCAATATGTAGGTGCTGTACTGGAGAAGCTGAATCATATTCATCTGGACACTTTTGCTATGAATTTAATCAGTAGACAAAAGGAATTTTCGGCTCAGTGACAATATGACTCACAGGTTCTCCTTAGAGAGGAAAGTAAGTTGAGTTAGTTTTACTTTGTGTCCATAGGCATGATATTTTTGCAAGAGCTTTGGTCATCTTAGATTATAGTAATAAGCATTTGCAAAAAAAAAAAAACTCAGCACAGATAATTTTTGAAACTTATGTGTCAATGTCTATAAAAAATTATAAGGAAGGAGATAATTCTATCAAATTCTACTCAGAAAAAACTCAATAAATTCTTTGTAAATAAATACATGTTTTAATGTTTGGTAATTTCAGTGTGAATATGAGCATAAAGGCAATTGGAGAAAAATATGCTGAAAAACATGGATTAACTGTAAGAAACAAGAGACTACACAGTGCCTTCATACTTAGTATAGAACATCAATATATTATTTGCAAAAGATGTAGGGTATGCAGGAAATTGCAGGAATGAAATAACACAATAGAAGACAAAATAGCTTGTGTTTTAGCAGATAGGAAATTTTTGTTCAGCTATTTTCAGTCGTGTCCAACTCTTTGTGACTCCAATTGGGATTTTCTTGGGAAAGCTACAGGAGTAGTTCACCATTTCCATCTCCAAATAGATCATTTTACTGAGGCAAAGAGGATCAAATGACTTGCCCAGTGTCACATAGCTAGTGTCTGAGACTGGATTTGAACCCTGGCTTTACTAACTCGAAGCCTAGTGACCTCTGGATCACCTAGGTGACCATAGATTATGCCATTCCCTAGAGAAGTTTAATTTATGAAAACATTTGTTACAATGTAGAGACATGCAAAAAGGTTAGAAATGTCTCCAGCAAGGATAAAAGGGGCAAGAGGCCCTTGCGAAGTGGAGAGATCAAGCACTTAAAGACAACATTGGTTCAAATATCACCAACCAATAAACATTTATTAAGTGCCTACTATCTGCCAGACAGGCAGTTAGGCAGCAGAATTGGTAGAGGACTAGGCCTGGAGTCAGGAAGACTTTAATTCAAATCTGGCCCCAGACACATTATCTGTGTGACCCTGGGCAAGTCACTAAACCCTGTTTTCCTCATTTTCCTCATCTGTAAAATGAGCTGAGAAAGGAAATGGCAAACCACTCCAGTATCTTTGCCAAGAAAGTTCCAAATGGGGTCAAAAAGAGTTGGGCATGACTGAAATGACTGAAAAACAACAACAATATGCCAGACATTTTGCCAAATATTGATGAAATGGAGTGATGACCACTCACAAAATGGAGTTGGTTTGGTGTGGGAGTTCAGAGAACTAATTAGACTCTCTCTAATAAATGCTGACTCCATCTTGTGCCATCACATCATTATCTTCCATCTTGTGGTTTTTCTGCAAATCAACCATGGGGAACTGGATGATATGACATCTACTATTTCATAAATGGAAGTGGGTGCAATTAATCAATATCTCTCAATTCTGGGAAAAAAGACCCCAAAACCTACTCAGACCCCAAACTCAACCATAACTTATTTTCCCTCCTTTCCCAACTTGGAAAACCCCTAAACTTTCTTCCAATTAGAAATCAGTACCTAATTGTGTATCTTGCCTTGTAGTCTGTTAATTTTTTCTTTTAATTAATTCATCTTATTTGTTTTCAGTGCATAAAAATCTATCTCACACAGTATTCAGGGACTTTTGACTGATTGAGCAATATATTGACCTGTTTATTATGCCTGTTTGTTTCCTCAGTTATTAATTATCCACTATAGCATACACAGAAAGGCAAAAGAGCTTCAAAGAGCTCACAATTCACAGAGGGAGACAATATGCAAAGATCTATGTACAAACAAACTCTATAAAGGATGAATAGGAAACGATCGATGAATTAGAATTAAGAGGGATTGTGAAAGGCTTCTTATAAAAGGTGAGATTTTATTTGAGATTAAGTCAGAAAAACCAGGAGGTGAAGATAAGGAGGGAGGCTATCACTAGCATGAAGTATAACCAGAGAAAACTCCTGGAGTTAAGAGATAGAATGTCTTGTTTGAGGAACTGCATGGAATCCAGTGTCCCAGATGGAGAGGCTATAAGGTGTAAGAAGACTTGAAAAATAGAGTGGAGGGGAATAGGCTACTAAGATCTTTAAACATAAAATAGGAGGACATATTTGTTCCTAGAGGTGATGAGGATCCACTGTATTTTGTTGAGCAGATTGGTGACATGATTGGATCTATGCTTTAGGAAAATCATTTTAGCAGTGGAATGGAGGATGGACTTGTAGAAAGCCAAAAAAGAAAACCCTCAAAAGACAGCAAGCTATTTCAGTAGTCTAGGTGGAAGGTGTTAGATCCTGTACCAGGATGAGTGTAGGGCAGGGGATGGGAGGGGAGACATATTTGAGAGATGTTGCAAACGTAAAATAAATAGGTTTTGGCAAGAGATTAGGTATCAGGGGGGTGAAAGATAATAAGTAATCAAGGATGATATATATACATTGTGAGCATAGGGAACTGGATGAATAGTGGTACTTTCAAGAGTTTGAAAGGAAGGAGAATTTGGTGAGGAAGACAAGGAGTTTAGTTTTGGGTATTATGAGTTTAAGATGTCTACAGGATAGGTGTTTTGGGATATCTATTAGGAAGTTGATCATGTGATATTGGATACAATAGGGACAATAGAGCAGTTAGCACTGGACAGATAAATAGATTTGAGAATAATCTTCAAAAAGATGATATTTGAATACATAGACACTGTTAAGGTCACCAAGTGAAACTGGATGAATGGGGAAACGAAAAGGATCCAGAACAGAGCTCTATGAGGCACTCATGATTCGTGAGTTAAGATGAAGATCCATCAAAGAAGACTGGGAAGAGGTAGCCATTTGGTAGAAGTAGAATCAATAGAGGTTATTGTCCCAAAAACCTGAAGAGAAGAGAATACCAAGGAGAAGAGAATGATTGACAGCGTTGACCACCAGAAAGAAATCAAAAAGGGCACAGATTGATAATGGGACATTCTATTTGGTGATTAAGAGATCATTGGTAACTTTTTCTTTTTTTTTTTGTCTTGTTATTTTTAT
>JAQQSK010011661.1:0-12183 GCA_028658325.1 Potorous gilbertii
TCACCAAGAAAGTAACCTTCTATGGTCTTATTTTTTTTCCCTTTTCTGGGCATTTTCCCAGCCAGTTACTTGACTTCTGAGATTCCTCTCCACCCCCTCCTTGACTCCAGATCCACCCAGCTAGTGCTTGGGGCCTGAGATTGAAATGCTGCTTCCCAGCCTCAGGGCTTTCACCGGGGTGGGGGGAGGGAGGAGGGGCAGGCTGCTAATCATTGTAAGATTAAATTCAGGTGCTCAGGTGGGGGCAGGGCTGCCTCACAGGGCTCAGTTCCCTCAGGGGGTTTATTTGGAGACCTTCAACAATGGACCCGACCTCCTGCCTGCTTTGGGAGCCCCTGTCCACTTCCCCCACTGCTGTCTCCTGAGGGGGCCTGAGTTCTCCCTTCTCGACCAGTCCAGAAGGCTCTCTCAATGACGTGTAGTGCCTTTGGGTTGAGGGACCTTTGTAGCCACCAGAGATTCTGTCCCTGAAGCCTGCTCAGATCTGCTCCTCTCAGGGCCATGTGGCCAAGGCGGGGCTGGGCTCTGCTCTGGATCTGGTGCATTATGGACCTTTGGTGTCAGTTTTTTCAGAGCTCTCTGGAACAGAAATGTCCTCCATTCCATTGTTGTGCGGCTTCCACTGCTCCAGAATTTGTTTGGAGTTCCTCTTTATAGGTAATTTATAGAGCTGGCATATGTGAATCTCTCTACTCCACCATCTTGGCTCCTCCCCAGTTTCTCTTTTTCAAGAGCCATTGGACACATAGCAGGCTCTTAAAAAATATTTGTGGAATTGGATAGAATAGTGGCATTATGATCTTTCAGGGTCCAACTGTCCAACCTTCAGTGGGTCTTATAACCACTGGTCTCTACCACTTTGGAGAACAGAAAGTTATAGTCCTGCTCCTGCAGACAATGAAGTGGCCTCTGGCACTTGAGAGGCACAAGGTGATAACATACTTTCTCTGGTGCTCCAAACTGACCTCCCAGTACTACCATTTACACCAACATTTTGCTGGTTTTTCCACAAAATAGCACAGACTATTTCCTGATCTATCCATCTAGTAACCTTGCCAAAAAAAAAAAAAAAAAAGGAAATGAGGTTATTCTGGCCTGGGTTGTTCTTAATGGAGCCATGTTTGTGATAACTACTGCCTTTTCTAGATATTCATCAACCACCTCTTTAATAACAGGTTCTGGAATTTTGCCAGGACTCACAGTCTAACTCAATTGTACATCCTTTGCAGATTTCATTCTTTTCTAATTTTAGAAAAGTGGGACGTGTTGTCCTTCTTCAGTCCTGCACATCCTCTTCTGTTTTTCAGAAGCTTTCAAAAATCACTAATGGTGGCTCAGAGATCCTATCTGCTAGTTCTTTCAATACCTTTGGTGTAGTTCAGCTGGGCCTGGTAACTTGATGTCATAAAGATCATCTAGGTACATTCTCATTATTTCCCCATTTATTGGCTCCCTATTAGCCATTTTTGGTTCTGTCCTTTCCAGACCAGGATCATTAATGGGTCTCATCCTACAATCTTTCAGTGATATGTGTGTGTGCGCGCGCGTGTGTGTGTGTATTTATGTAAAGAAGGTGCTTGGGAGTTTCCCTAAATGATATGGAAATAAGATGTCAAGTTCCTTAATCATCCTGATAACATTAGGTATTTGCTATTAAAGGAAGATGACTGGATGAGAGCATCAGCCATACACTTTGTGGAGTAGATAAAAAGCAAACTGGCCTCACTTTCAATCAGTCAGCACTGAGGAGGGAGCTGTACCTTTGGAGAATACAGTGCAGTGGGGGAGAGGGGATTCTCTTTCCTCCCCTTCCCCATCAGCCATGGCATCTAGTAACACATTCAGTAAAATGAGGTCTAGGTAGGAGTTGAGTTTAGTTGGTAAGAGGAATAGTCTAGCACTTGGAACTAAGAGTCCGCTTAGGACAGGGGAGGTCCCAAGGTTCAATTTGCTACTAATCCTAGGATAAGAGATCTGTTTTTTTCTGGGGCAGAAAAACCTACAAAAACTATTGTAGCTCCAAGCTACAATATTGCCATAATCTCATGCTAACAGGAATAAAGAGATTTGCCCACCAAAAAATATGTGCCCCAGGTAAAGCTATCTAAGAACTTCACAAAAAAGGTGGAGGAAGGTTGAGGTCCTGTAGTGTGAGACATATGTTTCCTACAAACATGCGTCTCCGCTGGTGAATTCAATATGTATCTACCCCTTCCATTGACACTGGAAGAGTTTGTTCTAGATTTGAGTAAAATGTTTTACGGTTACTGTTTTTATGATAATATCTGATTAAATGCCTTTGCTTTGAGCTAATTGTGTTCTTTGTCTGACTTTTGAAGACAAAGGCACTGGTGGGGGCTTGTCATATATAGTTTTAGCAGTGCAAGACCATGGAGTTATTCTCCAGGATGTTCAGCCTACAAGTTTAAGTTGAGGATAGGGAGAAGGAGTAATGTGTGTGTGTGTGTGTGTGTGTGTGTGTGTATGGAGAAGAGAAAGTTTTATGTTTTCTACAGTACAGCATATGATAGATTAATTCTTTTGCTGCCAGGATATGTAATAGGTCTATAGGGTAAAGGCCCCTCTCTGTTTCACCTAGCTTTTGGTGATGTTATATTCAAACACATGTCAGAGAGGTCTTTATATCCCTCCTGTACCCACAGAACATTTAGGGGTTTTCAGGATAGAGTCCTCAAAATGTATTTTGGGGACACATACTATTCATATTCAGAGATTTAGCAGAACTCAAAAGAAATTGTCTAACCCTAAATCATATAGTTATCTGGAAACTAGAATCTTGATTAGGAACCAAGAAAAAGTTAAAATAGTTTAAAACAGTCTTAATCTTGACCTAGGGCATTCTACTGTCTTTTGTTGTTTGCTTGGCTAGGTATGGATGCTTATAACCCTAGGTTATATCCTTAGAGAGCTATAGTTATCCCTTTCAGAGAGAGGCTTTTTGAGATAATACACCATAGGGGATAGTAGTAGAGATCAGTTCAATGACTAAGTGACAAATGATAGGACAAGAAAAGATACCCATAAGAGATATCCAACAGAGATGCTGCAATGGACAGTGAAGGTGTTGTGTTCAGTGGAGAGAGGCTTATTTGTGCCACTAGCTGCCATTGGCAGCTTCTACAAAGCTGTTGGGGGTGTTGTGTTAGCCACTATCCCAGCTCTGGTCACATAGCCTTCCTATGAGTGCCTTCCTGATGCATCTTCTGACAAACTATGGGAGAGTGTATGTTACCTGGAGAATCTTGTCTCCTCTTTACTAGTTGATTAAATATGTTTTGCCCTTTTGTTTTGTTTTTAAATAATGTGTCCTCTGATTGACTAATAAGAGAAAATATCATGCCAGAAGCTTTTGAACCATGGGTTTGAGTGGACACTGACTTACAGGGCGTTTCAATCTTATGGTGGTTTTTCTGGTGACCCTTGTATCTGTGTGCCGGGGGAGCCCAGGTGTGTACCCATAAATAAAGATAATATTACATTTGGATCTCTGGTTCATGGAACCATGGATTTTAATCTGGAAAAGCCTTAGGGTTCATCTGACATCTTGACCTCGGGTCCATGAACTTGCCTTTAAAAAATATTTTGATAACTACATTTCAATGGAAAAGGTTTTCTTTGTAATACTATATATTTAACATGTGTTTAGTCAGTCAATAATCATTTATTAAGCACCTAGTATGTGCCAGGCACTCTGTTAAGCCTTGGGGATGGAAAGAAAGGCAAATAACAGCCCCTGCCCTCAAAGAGCTCATAATTCAGTGGGGGAAAATATTATTCTGAGAAGGGTTCCCTTGGTTTCAGCAGATTGTCAAAGTGATCTGTGACACAAAAAAGTAAAAAAAAATTCTTATCTAATTCCATTTTACTCAAGAAACTGAGGCCCAGGGGTTTGTGAGTTGCCCAAGGTTATAGAAGTGTTAAGCTGTCTAAATTTGAACCCAGACCCTTTGATTTCAAGTCTCATATTTTTTCTATTGCATTTATGCAGATGTATATAGACATCTCAGCTATTTTCTTGGATTTTGTCTCCTATGAATTTCTGAACATCTCTACTATTTTTCTCCTTCCTATGTTGTAGTTCTGGCATCTAACTTAATGGATACACATATGAGGGGAGATTATTATAATACAGCACACAATGGATCAGTTCTTTTATTGCTCTGATTTTCTTTTTCAGTTTAAAGTCTTTTTAAAAATTATATTTGTAAAACTTCCAGAAAATATATTCTGATAAGTTTTTGTTTGGTACTATCTCTCCTTAGTCAAGAGCCCATCATTGCCATGTTTTAAGATGTGGCCCAGAAATCAGTCATTAATGGCTTGACATCATATTGGAAGGAAGTCTCCAGTAGAATGTCCCAGAAATCTATGCTTGGTCCCACTCTGTTAAACATTTTTCTCAACTACTTGGATAAAGACATAGATGGCATGCTTAGCAAATTTACAGATGTGCCAAACTAGGAGAGGTAAATGAAATATTGGATACCTGAATGAAAATCCCCTAAAGTCTCAACAAGTTAGGTTTGGCCCAATCTAACATCAAATTTCATATATGTTATTGTGATTACTGCTTTATTTTGCCTAGTTTCTGACTTATAATGCTATCTAAGTGCTTCGTGTATATAAAATTTGTCTTCTTAACAAAATTGTCTTTGAGGGAAATAATTATACCTACAGCCTTATTTATTCTGACCTCTTTCTCTTCCCACCTAAAAAGTACTCTATATAGCATTAAACACAACAATTGACAAGCATTTATTAGGTGACTTCTCACCCTGGATGATCCTTTTGTCCCTTGCTCTGATTGGTTAGTTCTTCTCAGAATTTTCAATTGCCTTTTCTCCCTCACTTACCCCATAGGTACCATATCTCTTCCCCCACCCCCATTACACAATAAACTCTTTGAGGCCAAGGTTTGTGTTATTTTTGTTTGAATTTATATTCCCAACACTTTGGATCTGTGTCTGGCACATAGTAAGCACTTCATAAATGATTGTTGACTTGTCTTGTGCCTCCAATGCACCAAACATAATTGTAACTGCTGGGAAAACAAAGACAAAAATGAAACGGTCCTTGGCCTCCAGAGATTTACATTCTATTAGAGGAAACAAAATTTATATATGTAAGCAGAAAGAAAACTTTAAAGTAGATACAAAGTAATTTGGGGATATGATCAGAGGGAGAAAGATCTTAGCACCTAGGAAAGCTTTTCCTTATCTTTGAGGTGGCATTTGAACTTAGCAATGAAGTAGAAATGGATTCAAATACATCAAGGTCAAGAAGAAGTGTATTTTAGGTTCTGCAAAGTTCCAGATAGATGATTTTGTATGAGAGGCCACAAGGAGGCCAGTTTAGCTAGAGAGTAGAAAGTGTGAAGTGAAGTAGTGTGAAATAAGTCTAGAAAGAGATTGGAGCCAAATTTCAAAGGGTTTTAAATTTCAAGTGAGGAAATTTGGATTTGATCCTAGAGGCAAGAGGTAGTCTCTGGAGTTTCTTGATCAAGGACCTGTACTTTGGGAAAATCTCTTTGGAAGCTGAGTGGTTTGGAGCAGGAAGAGATAGGAGAGATGGGAGTCATGTACACCAAGGAAAGTCTTACATATCAAGTAAGAGATAATAAAATTAGGGTGGTGGCTGGGGGAGTAAAGAGAAAGGGATGGAAGTGAGAGATATGGTGGAGTGGAGTGGATGCCTCCATTATTATTTATGGAAATGATTGAACTGATATTGTCCTCAATGAGGAGTCTGGGAGTCAGTCTTCCCTTGATTCTCAAGACATTTGGGTATGGAAAGTTAAAGAAGATTGGCCATTCCACTATTCATCACATTTCTTCCTCTTAGGACCACAACTTCCATTTCTTTGTATCTTTTCAAGCTGGTCCAGTCCTTTTCTCCCTTCGTTTCCTTCCTCCAGTACTTTCTTTACTCACACTGGCTATGAATCAGAAAACAAAACTGGGTTTTACTCTGTATATATCTAATGTTCAGAGGGACAGAGTGGTAGGGGAAGATAATTGAAGTGGGTAATTATAGGCATTGGCACCTCTTTTTCCAAATATTTCTCCACATAGAACCTGGGAATCCCAAGCTCATACTGTTTTTCTCCTCAAGGCAAAGTGTTGTCTACTATACTGACAAAAAGTTGGGGGTCAAAATGTCCTTTTTTGCATTTAAATTAATCTTTTTTCTTACTCCCTCATGCAAATTCTAGTTTATATTATATAACTGGGGACACATTAAACTCCTTCCTCCCTCACACACTTTGGCAAAAATATAAAATACTGAAAGGTGAAAACGAATTGCAATTCCTAAATTTTGAGGCTGGAGCCAAATCCAAAGTAAATTTGTCAAGTTCTGTACAAAGAATAAGTCATCCCAATCTAATTGCATATGCTTTTTTGACAGGGTTGCTAAAATGGTAGATCAATGGAATGTTATAGATATAGAATATCTGTATTTCAGCAAGGACATTTGACAAAGTCTCTCACAATATCCTTGTGATAAAGAAATATGGGCTAGATTATAGTATCGTTTGGTCGATTTGTAACTGGTTGAATGATTATGCCCAGAAAGTACTGAGGTCTATGTCAACCTGGGGAAAGGTCTCTCCCCTCTGGGGAGGATGTGTTATCTTTGACCCAATTTTGTTGATCATATTTACTAGTGACTTGGATGAAGACACTGATGGCATGTTTATCAAATAATAACACAAACTTTTCAGGGATAGTTAATTTGTTATGTGTTAAAGAGTTAAGGTATCAGGACCCCTCCCCACCAAAAATCTCCCCACACTAGGTTAGAGTGATGGGCTGGATTTACTTAAATGTTTTCATCCTTTCAAAATTTATAATAAGCATCAATGTGAATCCTCTTCCTATTCACACAGGTTGCAGCCCTCTCTTCCTTGGGACATGGCCTTCTGGAGCTGCCAAGGCTAAAGAATGAATGCCCTTCTGGTGAAACATATGATAAGCTTTGCTGAATTTATCTGGCTTAAAAGAGTGAGTACCAGTCCATTCCCAGGATGATGCTGGAACCGTTTGTAAGTTGGTTGGACTCACCACAGTCTGTGTTCTTCTTGTATCATCTTCAAGAATCCAGGTTCACTTCCTCGACAGGATGAGATATTGGAATAAGACATTAATGAAGAAAGCAATCAAGGCACATTAGATACAAAGGGATAAATCTAAAATCCTGTGTTTACATTAAGGGGAAAAAATGTACCACTATAAGAATGGTGAGAGATGATTAGTTCATATGAAAAGACACGGGGCTTTTAATTGCTTGCAAGCTCAGTATGAAAAGGTATGATGCAGTTGCTGAAACACATTCTCACACACACATTCCACAAAACCCCCAACAATTTAATCATAGACTACGTTCAGATAATTTTGATATTCAGAATAAGGGAAGTACTTTATACTTTTCAGATGACATCTGGAATGCTATGTTCACTTCTGGTGTGATATTTTAGACATTTGACTAAGGTTGTAAAGGACCTGGGAAGCTATGTCATTGAGGAACATGACAGAACCTGGGATGTTTATCCTGGAATACAAAAGATTTAGGGGGAAAAATAGTTGTCTTAAAATATTTCAATGACTGTCATGTGAAAGAGTAATTAGCCCTAGGAATGTCTTCTCTTGAAACCCTGGGTTCAATAGGTGAGCCTTCACTTTATCTTGGTGGGAAACAGGTCACCATCCTACTTTTGTCTATCTCCAAACCATGCCACCAAATGAGACCCTTTTCTCCTCTTTTTTCAACTATACTTTCCTTATATGTGTTATTTTCCCTTATTAGAATGGAGAATGCTTGAGAGAAGAGTGATCTTGCTTTCATATTTATGTCCCTAGCATTCAGCATAGTGTTTGGCATATAGTAATTAATAAATGTTCTTTCATTGATTCATTTGTGTATTCATTTATTCATTCAGTATAGTTCCCAAGGGCAGATTTAGGACCAATGTTTAGAAGTTATATATATACATATATATCTACATCTATCTATGCACACGCACATATTGGCTCAATGTGTACAAGAATTTCCTAGTAATTAAAGTTGTCCAAAAATAGAATAGGCTGTCTCAAAAAGAGGATTTCATTTCATTGGAAATATTCCAGTAGAGATAGTATGGTCATGTGGTGACAGTGAAGAAAAGATTCATGTTAGACTAAATTACTTATTTTTTAATTAATTGTTTTCCTATTAACAAAAATCCATCTTCTCTCATTTCCTGAGGATTGAAAGAGAAAGAAAAAAAATTGTGGTAAAAACATGCATAGTCAAGCAAGACATATTTCTGCATTGGCCATGTCTAAAATTTTTGAAAAATTACATATTTGCTTCATTCTGCCCTGAGTCTTTGATTTCTATATCAGGAGCTAAGTAACATGTTTCATTAATCCTCTAGATTCATGGTTGGTCATTCTGTTGATCAGAGTTCCCAAGTCTTTCAAAGTTGTTTGTCTTTATAATATTGTTGTCATTGTATAAATGTTCTCCTGGGTTCTGTTCCCTCTGTATCAGTTTATACAAATCTTGCTAGGGTTCTCTGAAACCATTTCCTTTATTATTTCTTACAGCACAATAGTATTTACCCCATTTATACACCATTACTTGTCCAGTCATTACTCAGTTGATGCCCTCAGATTCTCATTCTTTACTAACTCAAAAAGTTGCAAATATTTTTGTATTTCTTTAATTGGAGTTTTGCTCAGAACTAATTTGCTTAGAACTCCCTTAATGTGCCTTCCTTTTAATTCTCCCTTCTTCCCTTTCCCCCTATTCCTCTGTTAAGTGAAATGTGTGTTTTCTTCCCTCCTTTAACAATTTAAGATTAAAGGGAGGTTCACGTGTCAGCTATTCCCCATTTCCTCCTTGTTTTATAGATTTCCACTTGTTCACCCTGAGTATGACAATTTTCCCTAACCTCCGTTTCTTCCCAGACCCTCTTCCTCCACCCTATCAATGTGTTCCTCTTCCCCTCTTCTCTTCTTGAACTAGATCTCTTCCAGATTCTATGAGTCTATGGAACACCCACAGTTTTACTGCCATTTCTTGTTAGACTTTTTTTCCTGGCAGGAGAGACAGCTTGTGTATGCAACTTGGAATAAATATTCTTGAGTTGGAAGAGAGCTTGGAGATCATGAAATACAATCTTTTCACTTTATAGATGAGAGAACGGAGACTTAGGAGTGGTACAATGGGATTGGCCCAAGCTCACACAGCTAGTTATTGGCACGGATGGGGCCTAAACCTAGGTTTTATGATTCCCAGTCTCGTACCTCTTATTATAATATTCTATCTTATAAAATGCCATAAAGTATAGTATTTGTTGAGTGGTCTCTTCATTTTATAGAGGAAGTTGTCGGCTAATGATGACTTTCTTTTCTTCTGAATTGACAGCCTCCATCTAGCATAACTAGTTGTATTAGGAATATGCTGTGATGACTGTTGGCCCTATTACTTCCCACTTTCCTACTATTTCTATCCATAGGGGGTTCCCCCCACACCCCTACCCTGCACTTGCCATGGCAAATTAGAGCCAAGACATTGATGCTGGCATGGGAAGTTGACCCTTTATCATTGGTAGTCAGTCCAAACTCCATGGTTATCTTAAGAAATGTGAGGAGAGTTCAACCACTAGGTTTCATGTGGAGGATTTCTCCTTCACATTTACCTTTATAATATTTTTAAAATTCACTCTTGGATCTCGGTTTCTTGATCTTTAAGCTACCAGACGGTTTTCTAGGATTAGTTCTAGAAGTGATTGCATCTCTGTTTAGGGAAGAGTATTTCTTACACATAATATGGATGAGTGTTTTATCTGTGATGCTGGTAGTATTTTGTTTCTAAATGAAACAAATAGAAATACTGTGAGTTTGGTCCCATACACCCTCAATAAAGTGAATATCAGAATAAAATGAGTCACATGAATTTTTGGTTTCCCAGTATAGTATAGATAGTTATATCTATACTATACTATAGTCTATTGTGTGCAATAGTATTATGTCTTTAAAAATGTATATACCTTAATGAAAATATACTTTTTGCTTTAAAAAAATGCTAACTATCATCTGAGTCTTCACAAAGTTGTAATCTTTTTGCTGATGAAAGGTCTTATCAGGATAGTAGTTGCTGAAGGCTGGAGTGGCTGTGGCAATTTCTTGAATGAAATTTACCTTACTGACTCTTCCTTTCACTGTAGGCCATCATAGAATTATGAATTGGTCTAATTTCAATATTGTTGTGTCTCGTGGGATAGGAAGGACCAAGAATAGAAAGAGAGAGTAGGGAGTAGTAGTCAGTGAAAGCAGGCAGAATGTATACAACATTTATTGGTTAAATTCTGTCTTATACAGGCATGTTTTGTGGTGCCCCAAACAATTACAATAGTAACATCAGATATCACTGATCACAGATCATCATAATAGACACAATAATAAGGAAGAGTTTGAAATATTGTGAGAATGACCAAAATGTGATGCAGAGCCATACTGTTGGAAAAATGACTCCAGTTGACTTGGTCAATGCAAGGTTGCCACACCATCCATTTGTGTAAAACACAATATCTCTGAAATACAATACAGTAAAACACAATAAAATGAGTTATGTTTGCATTAAATAATCTATCAATAGGTGTATAGAAGCATAGATTTAGAACTGAAAATGTCCTTAGCAATCATCTAGTCCAATCCCCTAATTTTACAAATGAAGAAACTGACTTCCAA
This sequence comes from Potorous gilbertii, assembly GCA_028658325.1. Lineage (NCBI taxonomy): Eukaryota > Metazoa > Chordata > Mammalia > Diprotodontia > Potoroidae > Potorous > Potorous gilbertii. The sequence continues at coordinate 10,755 of JAQQSK010011661.1, forward strand.
AGAAGCTGTGTCTTGCCCAATGTCTCACACAAGTGATAAGTGGCCAAATAGTGGTTTATTTCCAGATTCTCTGACTTCCAATCTAGTATTCTATCCAAAGCACCACACAACTTCCTCTAAAAGTCAATTATAGGGGTGAGGAGCCAAGATGGTGTAGAAAGACACACATACAGTAGCTCTCAAACCCACAGCTTATAAAATACCTATAAGGAGGAACTCTCGACAAGTTCTGGGGCAGAGGAAGCCATGGAACGACAGAGTGGAGGAGATTTCTGTTCCAGAGCAACCAGAAAAACCAACACCGGGGTCTGTTGTGCACCAGACAGGAGCGGAGCCCAGCCCTACCCTGGCCATGTGGAGCGGATCCGGGCAGGCTTTGGGATGGAATCTCCAGCAGCCACGCAGTTCCCTGCACCCAAGGGCGCAAAGGTCAGTGAGAGCACCAGTTTGGCTGGCCGAGAGGGGAGCGGGGTATCTCCTTAACTCGGGCCCCCTCAGGAGGCAGCAGCTAACAGGGGCTCCCAGAGCAGGCAGGACCTCAGGTCCATCGTTGAAGGTCGCTGCATAAACCCCCTGAGGGTACCGAGCCTGGGAGGCAGCCCTGCCCCAACATGAGCACCTGAATTTAATCTTACATTGAATAGTAGCCCCACCTCTGGCTGAAAGCCCTGAGGCTGGGGAGCAGCATTTGAATCTCAGACCCCAAGCACTAGTGGGGCGGATATGGAGGGTATGGTGAGGAATCTCAGAAGTCAAGTAACTGGCTGGGAAAATGCCCAGAAAAGGGAAAAAAAGTAAGACTATAGAAGGTTACTTTCTTGGGGACCAGATGTTTCCTTCGTTCCTTTCTGATGAGGAAGAACAATGTTGACCATCAGATAAAGACGTAGAAGTCAAGGCCTCTGTATCCCAAGCATCTGAAATAGATATTCAATGGGCTCAGGCCATTGAAGAGCTCAAAAAGGATTTTGAAAATCAAGTTAGACAGGTGAAGGAAAAACTGGGAAGAGAAATGAGAGAGATGCAAGAAAAGCATGAAAAACGGGTCAATACCTTGATAAAGGAGACCCAACAAAATGCTGAAGAAAATAACACCTTGAAAAATAGGCTAACTCAATTGGCAAAAGAGGTTCAAAAAGTCAATGAGGAGAAGAATGCTTTCAAAAGCAGAATTAGTCACATGGTGAAGGAAGTTCAAATTCTCACTGAAGAAAATAGTTCTCCCAAAATTAGAATGGAACAGATGATGGCTAATGATTTTCTGAGAAACCAAGAAATCACAAAACAAAACCAAAAGAATGACAAAATGGAAGATAGTGTGAAATATCTCATTGGAAAAACAACTGACCTGTAAAATAGATCCAGCAGAGACAATTTAAAAATTATGGGACTACCTGAAAGCCATGATCAAAAAAAGAGCCTAGACATC
>JAQQSK010011662.1:0-12183 GCA_028658325.1 Potorous gilbertii
GAAGAGAAACAAATCATCATATTTATCACAACTATGAGTAAGAGATGGGTTTTTAATCAGACAATAGACAGAGACAAATAAAAAATCAAATAGATAACTTTGGTTACATGAAACTGAAAAGCTTCTTCACAGAAAAAATAATGCACTTTGGATAAAAAGAGAAGTGATTTAATTAGAAAAACCTTTGCAGCAAACTTTTTTTCTAAAAAGGATTTGTCATCAAAGATATATAAACAATACGCATATGTGTATAATATATTCATATATGTACATATTTATATGATTAATGGCCATTATAATAGCCACTCCACAATACATAAATGATCAAACGATATGTGCAAATAGTTCTCAAAAGAAGGATTTCAGATTGTTCACAACCACAAGAAAGAATGTTATAAATCACTAATAGTAAGAGAAATGCACATCAAAACAATTCTGAAGGTTTACCTCATACTCTGTAATTTAGCAAAGATGGCAAAAAAAATGACAATAATCAATGCTGCAGGGGTTGTGGAATGATAAACACGCATATGTCTTGTTAGTGGAGCAAAGACATGGTATAACCATTTTTGAAAGTAATGTGGAATAATGCAAATTGAGTGATTGAAATATCCATGCTGCTTGAACCAGAGATCCCATTATTGGGTATATAATCTAAGAAAGCTGTTGATCAGAAGAAATCTCCATGTAGACCAAAATGTTGTACTTTTTGTGATAGCAAAGTATTAGAGGGGAGAGTAGATACCTATAGACTGGGGAATGTTTAAAGAAATTGTGGCATATAAGTTAATGGAATGCAGTTGTGCTATAAGAAATTATGTATGTGATGACTAGACACTAGATTCTCTTTATGACCTCTTCAGATAATAGAGTTCTGTGAGGGAAAAGGGTGTGTGTGATATGTATCCTCATATGTATTAGAATGAAAATGATTTATTCTTGTTTATATCCTTATAGTTTCTTATTCATATTTACTTTTATATTTTTTCTGCTCTCAAATCTTTGTATGTAAAAGTTCCTACATATCCCTGGTTTTTGCATCAGGACATCTTGAAGTCCTCTATTTAATTAAGAACCTATTTTTCACTGTAAACTTATATATGGTTTTTCTGGGCAAGTTATTTTTGGTTGTAAACCTGTATTTTTTTCTTTGCCTTCTAGGATACTCCACATTCTCTCTTTTATAATAGTGGGTGTTAAATCTTGTATAATGCCGATTGGTTCCTTGACATTTCAATTTTTTCTTTCTGGCTTTTTGTAGTATTTTTATTTGACTAAAAAGTATTGGATTAACACTAAAATGTTCCCTGGATTTTTACTTTGAGGTTTCTTCAAAAAGGTGATTATGGAATTCTTTTTATTTCTATTTTGAATTCTGATTCTAAGATATCTGATCAAATATAAAATTTATTGAAATATATGACCCTATTTTTGGTCACAGGTTTTAGATAGTCTATTTATTATTACATTACCTCACCTTGATCTGTTTCCCCGGTCAGTTGTTTTTCCCATGAGATACTTTATATTTTCATCTATTTTCTAACTTGTTTTGCTTTTCTTTTTGTTGTTATTGTTTCTTGGAGTCATTATCTTCTTATTTAATCAATCTTAATTTTTAGGGAGGGCAGGTAAGTGGTGCAGTGTATAGAGAACTGGGACTGAAGTCATGAAAACATGAGTTCAAATCTGGCCTCAGACACTTACTGGCTGTATGACGCTGGGCAAGTCACTTAATCCTGTTTGCCTCAGTTTTCTCATCTGTAAAATGAGCTGGAGAAGGAAGTGGCAAGCTACTGAAGTAACTTTGCCTAGAAAATCCCAAATAATGTCTTGCAGATTCATACAAAATCGAAATGAATGCACAACAGCAATTTCTGGAATTCTCGGACATGGGTAACATTTTGAAGCTTTTTCCTTTTTTGAAATACTTTACTTTTTTAAGTTACATGTAAAAATTCTTAACATTAGTTTTTTAAAATTTTTAAAATTCTGAGTCTCAGATTCTCTTCCTCCCCCCCCCCACCCTAACACTTCAATGATAAGGCAAGCAATTTTATATAGGTTATACATGGTAGTTAGGCAAAATCTATTCCCATATTAGCCATGTTGTGATAGACAAAAAACCCAAGGAAAAATAAAGTAAAAAAAGAATGTTCTGATCTGCATTCAGATGCCATCATTTCTTTCTCCGAAAGGAGACAGCAGAGTAGTCTTTGGGAATTGTCTTCGATTATTGTATTGCTAAAAGGAGCAAAGACATTCACAACCGACAATCATATAATATTGCTGTTACTGTGTACAGTGTTCCTCTGGTTGAAGCTCTTTTTCTAAGCTGTTAATTCTTTATCAATGTTTTAAAGTCATTTAAATATTCTATGTTTGTTGCTTGAGCATCCCTGTCATTCTAAAAGCTCCTTATGGTACAATTTTGTGTTAGCTCATTCGTAGGCCCTTCTTTCAGATTTTGAATTTAGTGCTTGGCTCTCTGGACTTGTGGAGAGAATGGCTGAGGTATGCTTGTGTCCTCCTGGGTCCTGCTGTTGCTTTCTTGGGATACTGAGTGGTGTGTAATTCCAGGTTATCAGGGACAGCACCTGCAAACTTTCCTTATTCTCAAAGCTGCCTGATCTGGGTGATTCTGAGTCATGAACTGCAGATCTGGTTTCAGGTTTCAATCTAAAACAACTCTTATTGGACTCAACCCACTATCAGGCAGCTGGAAAAATCTACAACTGCAAAGTGACAGAATTTTAGGCTTTCCTTTGGTATAGATTTCTTAATTTAGTTTTTCAATGACAACCTTCAGGAAGGGTTGGACACTGGGGCTCTGAACTTGATCTGCTCCTGGGATCACAGTCTCATAGATCTGATTGCTTCTATACATACTCTCAGATGAGGACAAAGTTTAGGACCTGCAAGAACTCTTTACCTTAGACTTCCCCTCCTGAGCACAGGTCCCTGTCTCAGTCTCTCAACTGGAACATGACTCAGACCTGAGTAGCAAGCAGCACAGTCTCCAGTGGAACAATGTTACTTCCACCTGCATAAGGTCAGGGCCTGAGAAGTATCACTTCTCACCCTGGTGCAGAGCTATGCACAGGCTCTCACTGAGCCCCCATGATAGCAAGTTTCACAGTTTAATAATGACTAGAGCCACCTCTTTCCATTGTCCCCAGACCTCTCTATCTAGCCTGACCTATTCAGATCTGACCTAGAAAATGATACATTGTGAATATGTTCTCGAACTTAACATTCAGTAGAGAGAATTGAGACAGCAATGCTGGAATAATCATTAATTATCTCAAAAAAATCTCAAGGTTGCCTTTGAGACATTCAGACTCCAATAGGTTTAAAGCATATTGTATTCAAACTGTGTTTGTATTGCAGGTGACTTTAAGGATTATTTTTTTCTAAGTAATTGCTTGGATCTTTCCATTAAGGTACTCTACCACTTGGCAGTAGATGAATATGGTATTCTTATCAATGTGTTGATGGACTCATGGCCCATGGTTTATACATAGCCACTAACAAAGAAAAGTTGCTGACGCCCAATGTGTGAAACTCTTTCTAGGAGGTGATGGTTGAGTCTGGATTTGGGTCAGCAGGAATCTGGGACAGGTGTGGGGGTGTCTTGAGTTTAATGTATGCCTACACAAAATTCAGATTGAGTACATGTTTTTGTACATGCATATATGTATTTCATCCCAACTATTTCAAATAAAAGATGGCAGCCTACTTACTCCATATTTGTATAGTCTTCTCACTCGCCCTGATGATGTGAAATAATAAGTTTCTCCTTTTCATCCCTCTTTCTTCCTTAGGCTATATTACTTTCCCTTTCCTTTATCTTTTGTCTCTTAATATAATCGGAATATAACAAAACTAACCTCAAGTTCTTTTTATTCACTCTAGGACTATTGAAGAAGACAATAGAATTCTGAGAAAAGATGTCTTTTTCTCTCCTATTAGAATAGGAACACTTCATCACATAATCCCTCCCATTTGCTCAAAAACATGTATTTCTCTATGTTTCTTTTGACTCTACTGTTTAAGAATCAAAATATCTACTGAGGTGAAGAATATTTATCATGAATAATTGGTGCTTCTATAATAGCACCAAATTCACTGTTAGGAGGACTAAATGAAATAATGTTTAAAATATGCTTAGCACAATTCCTGGCACAGAGCTCGTTAGTTAGTGAATTGGTTTTTGTCCTTCATTCTCAAAGAAGATCAAAATGACATCACTATGTTGGAGTCAAGGTAGAGTGTATCCAATTCTGGTTGATCAGACCAATAAATAATTATGAACAAGGATCTCTTTGCTTTTTAAAATTCAATTTTGTTTTCAGATGCATTTTCTACCTCTCTTCTGCCTTTTCCCAGATACAACTCTGCCCATTTACTGAGAAATAAAGTAAACCCTTAGAAACATGTGTAGTAAGCTAAATAAGTTTTTGTATATGTACATAGATAGATAGAGAGACAGATAGATGTATATACCTCAGTTTGCATTCTGAATTAATCACCATTCTCTCACTGGAGGGAGGCAGCATGATTCATCATGAGTCATCCAGAAATTGTGCGTGGTTATTTTCTTGCTCATATTTTAAAAGTCTTTTAAAATTGATTATTTTTGTAATATTGGTATTTGTATAAATTGTTTTCTTGGTTCTACTCACTTCATTTTACCAAAATTCATATGTCTTCCGAAGTTTATATGAAACAATTCACTTTATCAATTCTTACACAACGGCAGTATTCCAACACATCCACATGCCTTATATTACCCTACTATTACCCAATTGATGGATACCCACCTCTAATTCCAATTCATTGCCGATATAAAAAAACTAGACTTTGTATATGTGAGTGTCTTTCCTATTTCTTTGATATCTTTAGACTATACACCAAGATGTTTTATAGTCATTTTCTTCCCTACTGCCAGATTTGCACAGGTATCCACAAGGGAGTTTTGGTGGTTTCTGCTGTGTAAGGTCACCCTGACATCTACTGGCTAGAAAACTGCTCATCCATAGAATAAGCATTGCCAACAACCAAAGGAATGCATTCCTATCCAAACCACATTAATGAGTCAACAAGGATTTATTAAGTACCTAGCGTGTCCCAAGCAGATCTCTAGGCTGTGAGGATATAAACACAATGAAGAAAACAATCCTTAATAACAAAATCCAATACGTATTACGGAGTTATGTCTGACTTTCTTTTCTGAGAAGTCATTACAAATATGCCATTGATCCTGAGCAGACTGCCACGGCAAGTGAGGATGGCTCAGTGCAGCCCATCGCCGCAAGGTTCCACAAGAAAGAGTCTAAGAACTCCTCCATCACTGGAAGAATCCTATCTACCCTCCAGCCTGGTATATTCATTCCCATAGACTGATTGGGGGAAGAGTCAATTGATGATAATTAATTACTTAAGATACTTAATAGACACTGGACAGATGCTAGTATAGGAAATGGTGAAACTTGCCCATAAAGTATATAGATGATGTGGGCAGAATAGGGAATTTCTTATAATGGGTGATTTGAAAGACAGAGAAAATGTCCAAATCTCTCTACCACTGACCTGTAAACTCCATTCATTCACAGTGACATAGTAGGGGAAAGTGCTCTGATTTTGGATTTGGAGAAGCCAGTATGGCTACCTATCCATTAGGGTTGATCAGCATCTATCAGTTTGCAAGATTGGAAACCATGTGGAAGGTAACCTGGGAAGTTTCTACAAATTTGGGGGTTACTAACCTAGGGCTGACGCCAGGCACAAGGCAGCATAATTTCAGTACCACTTTCCTCCTCCACCCTCTAAAATAACTGGGCACAATCCATTTCTTCTTATTATTGAAGTGGAGAGGGGGGGAGAAGACATGTTGGCAAAGCCTCTGCTGCAGGAGAGGATTCTAATATTGGCCTCAGGAAGGAATTCAGAGGTCAATTTGTGCATTTCTCCTGGAATGTGGAGGCAGGTAGGGGAGGGGTGCTGAAGAAGTCCATTAAGTTCCTCTTGTGACAATTCTTCTGAATTCTGCCTTTTCTTTTTTAATTTAAAAGTAAGATAGTACTGGTAAAGTATCTAGAGAAGGAAAAGTTTTTAGTATGGTCTCCAGGCAGGAGCCCCTCCCCTTCAGACTTCCTCTGCTGAGGAAGTATTAAGTGTCTGTGAAGGCAGCACCAGCTGAGCCTAATCACCAGTTGCCATGGAGACGTGTCTGTTTCCAAGGAAACCTCAAATCTTGAGTTGCTGACTCGCATGCTAGATAGATCTTATGAAGTTCCTGTTTTTGCCCTCAGCCCAAAGGAAAGGTCAGTGACTACATTACATTATTCTGAACAGTCAGTTGGATGCAGAATTAAATCTCTAGGTGATGTAAAAGAGTAGAAGGCATGCGACTGCATACATATACACAAATGTCTACACACGGAGAGAAAGACTGACAGATTCCTAGACAAGCCAACAGTGACCCAGAATGGATAAGAAATCATGTAAGCCAGCTGTGGCTATAATACCTGAGACAGGAGAAAGAACAAATATTCCATTCCCTACATCTTTAAAATACAATGATCATCTCATAGCTAAATGCCAAGAAGTCTGTCCTTTGCTCAAGTATGGGGCTGAACTCTTCAGTTACCCAGGTTTGTCTCTAAAAGTTAAGGCATCCTATGCAAAACATCAAAAGTGCTATAGGAATTGCAAAGCACCCTTCACATGCCTCATTTGAACCTCAAAAACCTCTGTGCAGTAAGGAAGCATTAGGATGCCCATGGCTGGCATGAAAGAATAGAGGCCTAAAGAGAGGAAATGACCTTCTTGGAATGGGGGTGGGGATGATGGGGAGGGATGGAGGTCTCATACCTGCACTCATTCTCTTAACCTCCAGAGACCATTGTGGGAGGCTTCATCCACTCAGTTTGGGGATTCCATCTCGTATTGCCTCCTCTCCAAGCCCCCTGAGCCGAGAGGTTCTCTTAGTGAGTAAGTATGCATTCATACAGCCCATCATATCTAGCCACCCCCAAATCGATCCATGCTTGCCCTGATATCCAAGTACCCAACTAGGCCATTGTTCTGCCATGGGCCCTGCAAAGATGGCAGACAATGTGAAGGACTATTTGCTCAATACACTGACACACTTCTCTGTCACTTAAGTACCAGCTATATGAAATCATATTGAAAAACACTTGAACCTTCTTTTCCCAGGACACTGCTAGGAAAGGCTACCACAGAATTCAGTTGGGAAGTTTTTAAATACCATCTCTATCACTGCAGTAAATACCCTTTTCTGAAAGGTAATTAAGTCAGGTGGACTAAATGCTAGGGACTGATCATTACGGGGGAAGTGTACTGCTGAGGGTTCATGAGTTAGATGCTTCCCCACCCCTAATAAGCCTATCTCTCAACCCCGAGGTTTAGATGTAGCCCTGTCTGGAGGCTTGACCTGCCAGTGCGAGTGGGGACTGGGAGCTCAAAGCCTATACTGTACACGGATTATTTCAACTAATTCTCACAGACTGCCTAGAGATGTTATCATTCCTAATTTACAGGTGAGGAAACAGATTCTGAGAGGTTAGGGGACTCACCATGGTCACAAGTCTATCAAGTGCCAGATGGAACTCATGCTCCTTCTGACTCCAACTATACACCAAGCCACACCTCTAGTACATCATGTTAATTGATTTCATTTTCTTTTTCTAACTTTCTAACCCAGCTATTTTCTACTATTCCCCTCCCTAACAGACTGTTATCTATAATGAAGGATGGTAACCAAAACTAACCTACACTGTGACCACATCTGAATGTATATATAATATTCTGTTCTTCTAGTCTTCCACCTCTGTACAAAGAGGCAGGAAGATCGTACCATCTCTTGAGGAAACATTAGATACTGTTAGAAAGCCAGATACCTTGTGGGTACCACCCGTAACTCTGTAACCCTATCAACATCTCATAGTTACCTTCGGACTTAATGTACTCAAAGATACTCTGGCCTTGGTGGGCATCATTCATGCTGCATTTAACCAGGCTGGTAGAAAGATATTAGAACTGCAAAGTCACTCACAGGCCACCTAGGTCAATCCACTTATTCTACAGCTGAGGAAATTGAGGCATAAGGAGAGAAAGTGAAAAGAAGCAGAATTTGAACCCAGGTCTAGAGAAACCACTACTACCAGTCTTCTTTTCAGAGACTACTACTACTACTGCTTCTACTACTTGTTTCCCAGGGCACAGCAATACTTGACTTCCATCTAGGTCAATAAAAAGAAGGGTAAAAGAACTTTGTATTTCATAAGAACAAACAGGGTCACAACAAAACCAATGTAAGACTAGCTTTATTTCACCTGATGAAAAATATAGCTCACAGAGGAATGGGTCTTGAGTTCATTACCAGGCATACTATATGTGGTCATTTTAAAAATCCCTGTTGGGTTAATTCATCCCATAAAGAGTCAAGACAAATCACTGCCCCTCTCCAGTGTCTTTTACCTCCCCAAGGATTCTGTAAGAGATAAAAGACTTCCGAAGACAATATGGGGGGAGAGTGTGTCACAGACTTGGGGATAGGGGGCGGTTCTTGTTGGCCAGGAAGAGCAGGGTTCTCTACACATGTACACAGCAGTTCAAATGTAACCACTTAAGTCAGGGGGATTAGTTATTTCAGTTACTAATCATGAAAGAAGGACAGTACGAGGGGATCATGAATCATGACCATTCTCTCCTCCACAAAGCCTCAGGGCTACCTCTAAAACCCTGAAAAGAGATACCATAGAAGCCCTCTGGGGACCTGAGCTGCCAGAGTCAATGTGGATTGGTAGAGCAGCTCCAAGCCTAGGCTACACATGCAGAATCTCATTTGATTCTCCCTTCCTCCCTGAGTGGTATTATTCCTATTTTACAAAGAAAACCGAGACTCCAAGAGTTTTGGTGTCCAAGGTCCCATGCCTCAAGACAGACAGAAAACTGGCAGCTGACTCAGTGCCATAGGCCTAGAGTCAGAAACAACTCTGCTCAGACAGGACCTTGGACACTTCCCAGATTTTTAACATGGGAGAGACTCAGTTTTCTTTGCCTCCCTTTCCTCTCCTCCCAAATGAGGATGGCAAGAGCACCCATCTTACTGGTTTATGGTGAGGATAACAGGAGGCAATATTGGCCAAGGGCTTTCCCAATTAATTTATTAAATTATTATTATTATTAACGTATTTATTAAGGCACTTAATAAATGCTAGCTAATGCCTGACTTCTGAGGGCCCTTCAATCATCAGCATCCCATGTTGTTCCAGCCTCTCTTCCTTCTGACCTTATATTGTGTAAGGACTAAGGACTCTCTTATAACTGATATCTCTTCTTCTAAATGGCCTGCCAGGTCTAACACTCTATTCTCTGTGTCATCTCCCAGGCTTGATAATCTATATTCCAAGCTCACTAATAGACTTAACATTCTATTCTCTAGGACTCTCCCCTGTTCTGACATTCTAGACTTTAGTTTCTTTTAAGATTCATATAAATGACTTTTATTTTAATTCACTGCACCTATCTTAAAATTACATGGATTTCTATTTTAATCCCTCTTTCTCATCTTTTTTGAGCTCTTCTGTGACCTGAAACCAATTCATATTTTTCTTGGCAACTTGCGATAAAGGAGTTTTGATTTTGTTGTCTTATTCTGAGTGTATTTGGATCTTTCTTGTTACCATAGTGTGTGTGTGTTCATCCTTTGTTGCCAAAGAAGACCATGCCATAAGAGAAATATTGACATGACTTGCACTTGACTTTGTTTTTGAATGAGGGAGGACTGTGCAGGTCACCAGCTTCACTTCTCCTCCAGAATCATCTGAATCCAGTGACCAGATATTCATCAGGATGACTGGAGATGACCAAGGATGAAGCAATTGGGGTTAATTGACTTGCCCAAGGTCACACAGCTAGTGAGTGTCAAGTGTCTGAGGTGAGATTTGAACTCAGGTCCTCCTGACTCAAGCACTGGTGCTCTATCCACTGCACCACCTAGCTGCCCCATGTTACTTTCTCTGGTCAGAAGTTTCTTTCTATGATTTGCAAAATTTCCAGCCTATTTCTTGACTTTTAACTCTATGCTAAAGTAGGGCTCTGCTTGCAAAGTGGAGGAGGCACTGTCCCAAGCTACAGGTTTTTTGTGCCGCTGTTTTCAGAGGTAATTGTGGCGACTTGTATGTTTTCAGTTCTAACAAGACAGTTTTATCTAAGGAGATGTGTGTTTACTACTCTCTCGAATTGTGTACTTGTTTGTGAGTGACCACAAACACTCTTTTCAACCCTGAAACTGTGACCAGGGTCTTTGCCATCTCTGCTATACTAGGGCTCTTCCTCACACTGGCAACTCAGATTCAAGAATGGGCAATAGGGACCCCTGCAAATCTCCTTCTGACCTGTTGAGTGATCCCCTTACCATCTGTGAGTTGAGAGGTCTGGAAACCATCACTGCTTCCACTGATTTAGTCATCCTGAGACCTGCTCCTAGTTTGCTGGACTGCACTCCTCTCTTATTCTGGTACAACAGACATTTGCGGTCAACCTTCTAAGTAGTCTTGGACTGGAAAATTGTTTCACTGTCTTTTTGTAGCTTATTCCACTCCAGAATTTGTTTTAAGTCATTATTTAAAGGTATTGGGAGGGTTTAGAGAGACAGCTCTGGAGAATCCCTGACTTTACTCTGCCATCTTGACTCCACCTCCCACAATAGTGGGATTTCAAAGGACAAAGGTGATTTCATTAAAATTCTCTCAAAATAAAACCTTTTTTTATTGCAAGTCATAATAACATCAACGTTTGTCTTACCTGACAATGGAACTGCATGGAATTACATTTTTGATCATCATTTTTCCTTTATCCACATAAGTCATTCTGTTTTCATGTTCTCTCCTGGGTTTTGTGTTGCAGGATCTAAGTTTTAATTTAGAACAACAACAAAAGACCTGATATAAATTTTATTGAAATAAAGTTGTTTATTATAAGTATTTTGGCTACTGTTTTCTAAATTATTGTTTATCATAAGTATTTTGGCTACTGTTTTCTAAATTATTTGATCCCTGTCCTTACCTTAACCCATTGAGCAGAAAAGATGTAAATTGTTGTTGCTGCTGTTTAACAGCTTCTGGTCTGTGGTTCTATGTGTTCTAAGAACTCTCTCAGGTCTCCAAATAGGCAATAAGGTGGCACAAGGTTTAGAGGACTGGATCTGGATGAGAAAGACCTGAGTTCAAATCAGACCTTAGTGAACTGTGTGCGGTTGCTCAAGGAGGACTAGTATCTCTGGTGTGACGGCTTGACAGGACCTTTTCAAAGCTGCTTATTCACCTTTAGTGTGCACTTGGAACTCAACTCTTACCTGCAGCTCCAAGGATCTGTGACATGCATAGCAACCACATCCTGTTGGATCATCTCTAGGCAAAACCAGATTAAGGGCAACTGAAGGGACACAAACTTGTCAGTGAGTAATGTATGTGTCTACCCTAAGCCTGTGAAGGCTTCCCCTAGCTGAATAGGTGTATGAGAGCAATTTATTCCAATATCCAGAAAGCAGTTGAAGCAGGCTCTGTGGGAGGCTTTGAACTTGGTCAGACATCAAAGATACCAAGGACTTTGACAGTTTTCTTGACTTTTTCTTGCCACTGGAGTGTGATGACTTAAGATGAGAGAGGGAGGCTGATGACTTTATACAACTTTGCCTCACTTAAATCCAATTCACCCATGAATCAAGACATCACCCGGTAGTGTCACTAGCACTCTTTGAAAACAAAGGACAAACAACAACAACAGTTCTCTCCTTATATGTGGTAACGGTTCTCCTAGTTCAGCTACCCCTTCTCAGCTCTGAACCTCTATTCTCTAATGTTATTCCTATGTTTGACATCTTGTGTCCCAAGGTCTCATTGGTTATAACAATTTGTGTTTTTCAAGTTCTGATCATCTCCTAATTTCTATGATCTAAGGTCCCTCCTATCTCATGTTCTGGAGCCTCATCCAAATCAAGTATCTTTGTTACCTTCCTCCATTTTTTCATCTTTAAAATTGGAATAACATTAGCCCCTATCACACAGGGCTGCTGTGATCATATGCAATTAGAGGTGTGAAGTACTTTTTAAACTTTAAATGATAGATAAATATTTATTACTGTTGTTTGGTAAA
>JAQQSK010011663.1:0-12183 GCA_028658325.1 Potorous gilbertii
GTTTAACGTTTGGAGAACAATGTTCATTGACCTTCCCATCTGAATAGCTCATCATTCTGTTAGAGATTCAACATTCTGCTCATTCTGGGTACTCACAAATCCCTCTCAGTATTAGGTAGGTTCAAGATAGCAGTTTTTCTGGGTATTTTTACAGCTGTCTAATGGTGGTGATTTTAAAAAAGTGATTTTTTAAAAATACAGGTGTGTGGAATTATTCAAATTATGTAAATATTCATTGGTTTATACCAAAATAAGAAGATGCCACCTTGTGGTTAAAAAAAAAAAAGAGAGGGAGAGAGAGAAAGATTCTTCAGAATATATATGTGTGTGCATGTGTGTGTGTATGTATGTATATGTATATATGTATGTATGTATGTGTGTGTGTGTGCCAGGCAAATCTTTTAAGTGACTATGAAAGGCAAGTGAGAACTCATACCCAAATACTCTAATTTTGTGAGGACAAGTGGAGTGGAGACAGTGCATTGGTAAACTCCATGTAAGAAGTCATTTTCATTGGAAGTACAAAGTGATTCCCCAGATCCTAGGCAACAGGAGTAGGGAGATGAAACAGGAATATCTCTCTAACATGATTTGCTCTTTGGAATTAGTTTTTAAGATAAAAGGTATATTATATCATTGAGGAAGACAACTGCGTGGTGTAGCCTTTAGCAGGATGAAGGCAAACTATACAATAAGATGGTAATTGAACTTCCAGCATTTTAGGAAGAATTTGTTCTTTGGTCAGTATTTTTTTTAAATGACTTCCAATAAATGATGCAGGCACACAGCATGAGTGTCTGCCCTAGTGCTGAATTGATCCTTCACATGTTATTTTCTTTGCATGATTATTGGTCCCCTGTTATGGGGGAAGGGGAGAGGGGTTGCTTTTGAGAAAAACAAAATGAAAGAGAAAAGAAATGTGTTGACTCTGAAGCTTTCTTTCATTAAATGTTTATTCTGCAGCATTTCTCTATAAACATTTTTATCTCACCATTTTCTCTTCTTATTAGAATATTTAATATAGTTCCAAATAGTACATAATTGAAAACAGTTTATCATATCCTTTTTTATTTATTAGTATAATAGTATCCCTGCAATCATGTGGCAAGAAAGCACTACACTATTTTACTGTAATTTATCCCAGTTTAAATGTTCATTTGGGTCGATGAAATTGCATAGTGCTTCTTAGGAATATACACATTTAATTTAAGAACTGGCAGAACCTTAAGGATCAAAATTGCTTTAGAAAACTGTAGAAATTTCACTGTTTTATCCTAAACAACAACAAGAAAAAGGAAATCAATGAACCAAGCAGAATGTATTTATTGGTATTTATTCTGTGTCTAACATATACAAAATACCATACAAGATGCAAAGAAGTATAAGGTTTAATTGGCATTTCCTTTCAAGGGGCTTACAGTCTATCTGGGAGTGATAAATCTATGTATACATGAAAAGGTAAACAGTGCAAAATTGTACAAAATGAAGTGTGAATAAATTATAAAGATTAGATTTGCAATGGGTGTTCAGATCATTGTGGTGGGCAGGAAACCCATCACAGAGGAAATTAGATTTTAGCTGGGACTTGAAAGATGGTTAGGATTTAGATGGGTGGAGCGAGGGAGCAGGGAATTTCAGATAGAGAAGTCAGGGTACAGCATAAGCAAAAGCACTAAGGTTGAAAAAGTCAAAGGAAATATTTTGGGGTCCAATTGAGTTAGAATAGCCTTTGTGTTGAGTGGTTTTATTATTGTGAAGGATCTTGAATGCTAAGGTGAAAAATGTAGACTTCAAAAAGTAATGGGGATCCACTGATGGTCTTTTTGTAAGGGAATATGATAAAATTTAGACTACACTCAGACTTTTCTCAGTACGTTGTTTTTTAGTTTCCCTTTACATGCTGTCTTCCCCTATTCAAATTCAGCTCCTTGAGGGAAGGGACTATCTTTCCATTAGAATTTGTATTCTCAGATTTTAGCTCAGTACTTGACACATAGTAAATGCTTTAAATGAGTTCCAGTGACTGACTCACTGGTGCAGTGGATGGAGTGCTAGACCTGGAATTAGAAAGACCTGATTCCCATCCTTCCTCAGACACTTACTATCTGGGGGAAACCTGGGCAATTCACTTAACCTCTGCCTGGCTTACTTTCCTCATCTGTAAAATGGGAATCACAATAGCACCTATCTCCCAGAATCATGTTGAGGATGACATGAGATCTTTTCTGTAAAGTGTTTGTAAGCCTTAAAGTATTGTGTAGATGCTAGATATAGCCTTTTATCCTAAGGAAGACCAAAATTATGTGATTTTTACCATCCCCTGAAGAGCAATGCTCTGGGGAAAAGCAATGGTAATTGATTAAGTCAATTTCTGAGCCCTTTAAAGCACTGATAATCTATATGGGTCCATAATCTTTCAGCATCTGCATCTAACTTCCTGGCCACATCCTCCAGCTGGATTTAAAGTTCCATCAGGGAATGCCTATTCCCAGATGGGGCTTGACAGTCTAAGAAAATATGGATTATTGAAACGAACACCTTACAAATCATGAGGCTTCAGTTTGAATCTGGGCTCTTTCTTATGGCCTTGAGGGACCTTTCTGGACCTCAGCTTCTCATCTGTAAAATAAGGAATTGCGCTAAATGATCTCTGTCATCCTTTCCAGCTCTTAATTTAAAAAAAAAACACATTTATTTTAATATTGTTAGAAAATAACTTTAAAAAGAGCATCATCATATTTTCTCCATATATGTAATAGTTTAATGGCATAACTTTTACTGAGCTACTATTATTGTACATATATGCACACATATTCAATACACATATCTGTATATAGAGCAATTTTAAACTACCCTAAGACTTTTGCAATACTATATACACATATATGCATATCCATGTACATGTATGCATACAAGTAGATACAAATATATACATTTACATATACATAAATACATTTATTTATATACATATATATTTCATTGAATACAAGGGAGATTAAAACCCATTGTTATTGGTTTCTTTATTTTTTATTATTTACAATATAATAGAAAATCAAATAATTGCTAATTGCCTCCAGAAGACTCTTATAATAAGGTGCATGCATGGCATGGAAATGCTGAGGAGGGAACCTGTAAAGATTCTGTAGCCTTCATCTATTAGCACATCTAAGGAGTTTATCAGATTAGCTCATTTTCACCTAGGAAAAGATGAAGACCTTGGCTCTGAAAGAATGTAGTATGGGTAAGGAAGGAAGCATAAGCCAGGATGGGAGTGGGAAGATAGCCAAATAGGGACCACAAATAAGACTGAGAAACTCCTTTGGAATGCCACAGACACAGTAAGAAGGAGAGAGATGAGATCCTCAGCACTGAGTGAATTATAAGTGATCTGCTTGTATTACAGGGTAGAGAATATACTGGTACAGAAGTATTTCCTCATTTTGCTAAAAGTAATGGAAGACTTATATGTTAAGAGATGAATATATAGCCCATGGCTTGCCCATGCCTGCCTGATTGGGAGTGGAGAATATTCAGTTGGGATTCCCATCTCTTTGCTGGAGTTTTGTCTACCGAGGAGGACCTCCTTGCTAAAACTAATGGCTCATGGTGTTACCTTTTGTTGGTATTATTTCTACTCTGGGAAAAAGGAATCTGTAAGGCACAAAAATCAAAGTCAGGATGGTCCAAACATAGAATGGAAAAATTATCCGGTGAGAGGAAACGTTAACCTATATTTTCTTAATGTTTTCAGTATGAGGATGTGTATTGTTCTTTTAAACTTTTTAGATTCATTTAACATCTGGTCTGGGGAGCATGTAACCATAGGAGCCAAGATGTAGAGATAGAAAGCACCTTAGATTTCACCCAATCCCTCAATTTATAGATAAAGAAACTGAGGTCCCTAGGTGAAATGTCTTACTTTCAGTTACAAGGGGGGTATATGGCAAAAGAGATTTCAAATCTAGTTCCTCTGAACCTATATCCATTGCTTTTTTCAATTGCCTGTCTGCCTGGTATAGTTTTGGGGGCACCTGGAAGGTCTTCCCTCCAACAGAATATTTCATCACATTTTTACTGCTGTTGGAATTCCTTTCACAAGGCACCATCTATTATTTCTGAAATGGCTATAAGATTCACTAATAAATGCCCCTCGGGCAATGCATTGATTGAAATGATTATCAAATGCTTTTTTTGAGAATATCTCCCTGGGAGTTCATGAAGGGATAGGATAAGTCAAGGTTTGGGGGAGGGGTGGGGTGGCAGAAGGGGATATATATATATATATAGAAAATACAGAAAAAGGTCTTGGTGAATTTTGGCCAGTTTAGCAATTTCACCTTCCATTGACTATTTCCTGGTGTTGGAAGCAACTAATATAAACAAAGAAGTTTCCTCTTTGACCATTTCTTATTCAGTAGAGAATCAGTTTGATATCTGAAGGCCATGCTTTTCATCATAAAATGACAGTAGGAAACATTGACTCCTAGCTCCATAGAGTCCTGTAGGAATTTTTGTCCTAAATACTTGATTTGTGATTATATTGAACTGGGTTTTCTAGAACAGTGGTATCCAAAGTGGGGACCATGGAGTGACCCTAAGGATATAAGATCAACTATTTAGAAAGTGGGAAGAATTCTTCAAAATAATTTAATTGTGAGTCTTATCCCCAACACAAATATACTACTCTACTCATTATCAACCAGCATTCGCTTACTCTACCCCTTTCCACTATGGCACATGATTCTCCTCCCCTCTCCTCTCCTCTCCTCTCCTCTCCTTTCCTTTCCTCTCCTCTCCATCAGGCCATTAGAGCATTTACAAATCAAGTCCAGTTAAACCCAGCCTACCAATAAGAACCATGGTACCCCCTCCCTCTTTTTGTTTTGGATGAAACAAACTGAGTCACACAGGATGAATTGGTCTGGATGAGTTACAATCATCATTGCAGTTATTATATTACCTTTCTCTCCTCACCCCCAGCCAGACCTATCATTCCCCCAAGCTTCTCTATTTCTTTCAAGGGTACCACCTTCTTTCCACTCTTAAAGGTCATAGTCTTTACAATCTCATTATTTTTGTTTCCACCACATCTCTTATATAGGTGCCCTTCCTTCTCTTGAATGAAAGAGCCACCAACCAAAGCAAGCATTGTCTTTTTCCCGAGTTACTGCAATAGTGTCCTAATTGATTTCTATACCTCCAATACCTCCATTCTCCAATACCACTACTTCCATACTACCCATATCTGTGGAAATGGTTTTCCTAAAAGCATGGACCTGAACCTCCAGTGATTCTCTTGATTCAATAGATAAGCTCCTTTATTTAATATTTAAAGTCCTTCAGACTGGACCCAACCTAACTTACCAGCCTAATACTAAATGGAGCTCGGCAATCCAGCAAAACTGACCTTCTTGTTGTTATGCACATCATTCAAAGTCACAACTAAAATATCTAAGCAAGAGTATGATATTAACATATGATACTACCCATTAAACAGAGCCTCCTAGAGAAAGAATGAGTTTATATTGAAAACTTTCTGCCTATTTGAAATTTGCAACAATTCATTTTCTCTTGTTTTTGCATTGGTGAATCTATTCACAGAAAAACATGACTCCTACTGAAAAGCTATTATGTTCCCTTACTGTTTTGACTCATTGTTATTTGATTGGTGTATTGTATATCTTTCAATAAAAAGTACCTAAAAATAAACTCACCTACTTGGCTAGCTACAGTGATCAAATTAATTGAAAAATTAATTACTAACAAACAGTATTATTTATAAATCTTTCCCTTTCCCCAGCACACATTTATCCTTTAAAATAATACTGAATATTTAATCACATAACTGTCACTAAAATAATAATTATTAATAATAAATAAATATTACAGGTAGTGATGAATGATAATTACTAAGATTTTAGCAAGAGCAAGAAGGGTTGAATAATTAGCAAATGAAATAAAATGTTTTAAAATCTTGCTTATTTCATATTTCTCTCATCCTGATTTTTTGTGTAGGTTTTACAGTCTTTGTGGTGGTACAACAATATATTATGTAGTTCAAAATTAATTTGTATTTATTGGATCTTATTCAATATTTTCTTTAACTGATAAAAGTATAGCATTGAAATTGTGGAAACCATTGAACTAGAAGGTCATAATGACCTTCTATTGGTATCTGTGTTTCCAAGCTCTCCTTTCTCCAATCAATCCTCCTCACAGTTATCAAAATGATTTTCCTAAATTATAGATTTGAACTTGTTACTCCTTTGCTCAAAAACCTTCAAGGACTTTCTATAGACTGTAGGATAAAATCTGAATCCCTCCTGAATCTGAATGACCATTTATCTAAATCTAGTGTAATCTAATCTAAAATCTAAAGACTTTCGAAATCTGACTCCTTTCTACCTTTCTAGGTTTAGGACGCTTTGCTTCATGATTTTACATTCTACCCAAATTTACCTCCTGTTCCCTTTTTTCAGCATTCTATTTCTTGCCTCCATATTTTTGAAAAGGCAGTGCAATGCATTCCCTCTTCCTTTCCTCTTGGAACTCTCATCTTCCTTTAAGGTAGTCCTTTAGGAAATCTTTGTTGATTTCCCCTAACTCCTAGTTCTCTCTCTCTCTACTCAAATCATCTTGATTTTACTTATTTTGTTTGTGTATTTCCTAGGTGAATGTAAACTCCTTAAGGGAGTTTTTGTTCTTTTGGTGAGTTTGAAGCACTAGCATTGGCAACCAGCATTGTGCTTACATGAAGCCACTACTTTGTAAATTCCTGTTATGTTTGGATTGAATAGAATTACTTGGGCTATGATGATTGGTTTTTTCCTTTGAATCAAGAGTCTCAACTCCACCTAAGCTCCAAAAATATCCCTGACGGCCTGAGTCAAAACCCAAGCTGTAATTTTAATGGTTGTTCCTATTTTTAGAAATTAGAGTATATGCATTCTTTTTTCATTTATTTGAGGGGAAAACATCGTGAAATGTCGGTGAAATTTTTCAGTATGCAGGTAATTTAATTTTCAGTGAATAATGATGAAAACATCCTACATCTCAGTGGTACCCAATCCTGCCAATGTGATCCTCAAAACACACTAATTTTCTGTTTAAACTTTAAGGTATATGATGGTTCACAAAGAATTCCTGATTGGCATTCAAGGTTTTCCCAAATCTGCTTCCTATCTACATGCCCAGCTTTGCTTCCTCCTACTCCTGTTCATGTATGTCATCCTACAGACTGGCTTCTTGTCTGTCCCTTGGTATCATTCTGCCCTCTCTTCTTGCACAGCTTTCCACAGACCTGAAATAAACTTTCTACTTTCCATCTCTTGAAATCCGCTCTTTCTTTAAGGTCTATCTCTGATGTCACCTACTTCCCTAACATACCTCTTCCCTTCCTCTCATCAAGAAGAGATTTTTTTCCCTTTACAAATTTCTCATAGAAATTTCCTTAGACCTCTTTTTTTGGTAATTATCTCATTATTCTTTGTGTTTTGGATATTATGTCCAGAATTTTACCTCTTCTTTTATTATTGTAAGATTTTCTAATACTGATCATATTGTAGAGACTCCACAAATGCTTATTGAAAATTTTAATATGAATGAGGTCTGGAAAAAAAAATGTTAGTTCTTCCTTTGGCCATTCTGTAAGACCTATTGCAAGAAATCTGAGAAGACTTGACAAAATATACTGACTAAAATACTTATGAGTTGTGTGAATATGAGCTAATCATTAAACCCTTTTCAATCTCATTTTCTTCCTCTTAAAAATGGAGATGGGTTTTCATGAGGATTAAATGAATACACACACATTGCTTTGCAAACTTTAAGGCACTATAAAATATTACTTGTTATGTACATTGACATAACTTACATTTATACACTCATATATATATATATGTATAGTATCTGGCTATCCTCTACCTATCTTTATGTGTATATGAATAGATATTTTAGCATAATATTTTTCAAGTGGGAATTATAACAAGGTGACTAATAATAAAAAAAAACAATAACAGTGTCATTAACATGCTTTGTGAACTTAGTGTTTAGTTTCTTCCTTGTTGCTCCTGCTCTAAGACCTATGATTTTTAGTTCATTTGAGTGAATAACGGACTTGATATGAATTTTTTCCCAAGTCATATTAAGTGTGTTCTAAAGTTGAGTTTATGTAACATTTCTCCTATCCCTTATATTGTTACTACTTTTCTAGTGCTTTTGCCCATCGGCACTAGCCATTTCTGAGATCATTCTTCATGCTCTCATTCTCCCTCCCCTCTAATGTGACTGAATACATCATCATCAGATTCTTTTTCATTGTACCACAAGGAATGACTCCTACAATAATCTGTATCCCTCGATACATCTTTGTTTTTGGATTGAAGAAATATAAGGGACAGCTAAGAAAATGATCATCCATAAGCTAGCCTGGCAAGGGACATTATAAAATCTGTGTCATTATCTAAATGGGATATCATCTATAGTTTAAAGGGTTGTTAACAATGGGTCAATTTGCTAGGAAGTTGAGATGTGGGAATGCTGGAATTATGGTGTAGGAGGGGAGGTAGCTAAAGAGCAGAAATGTCTAGAGATATAGTTTTCAGATTTCCTAGCTCCTCTGCTTTACCTATTTTATAAGTGTATACACATGATTTAACAGTAATGTAATCACAGTTGCAAGAGCAAAACAATTCTATTTTCACTACTTATAAGTCTGCATTTACCATGGTCTAAATTACCATGTATGTGTGTGGCTCATGATCAAATGAATTTATTGCATTATCACATATCACCTGTTTATGGTAGTAAGCACAGCATTCCTTGTGAATATTTTCACTTATTCTTGAGAGTTTTTTTATTTATTAATATTTATTAATGGGGAAACTAAGGAGGAGGAGATGATTTGATGAGGATGATGTTGTCTCTGATAAAGCGAGAGTTCAGGAAAAAATTATTTTGTATTTTGATAGTTAGTGCTCTTTTCGCTAGATTAATCTTCCTCCTTATTAAGAAAGTTGTGTAATTGTATGACAGCCCATGATAAGTCTACCAGATAAAATGGAAGTCATTTTGTAGCTCTGTTATACTTGCAATAAGTCCTAAGTCAGTTGAATATATTTCTTTTATCTGTTTCACATAGGGTGATTAAAATAAATCACAAGACAGACAAAGTAACATTATTTCCCTAATGTTTTGGAGAAAACACTATTGTTCTATTTGAGGAACAATATAATATTAGTCAAGTGAAAATATTATTTGTTTCCCATAGAGATTTCTA
The DNA here is from genome assembly GCA_028658325.1 of Potorous gilbertii. Lineage (NCBI taxonomy): Eukaryota > Metazoa > Chordata > Mammalia > Diprotodontia > Potoroidae > Potorous > Potorous gilbertii. The sequence goes on from JAQQSK010011663.1 coordinate 9,278, forward strand.
CCTGTTACCCACAATTCAGTTAGCCTGCTTTGCTTCTGAATGTTCACTGAGTTTCCTGTCCAATATAATTTATCCATCACTCAAGTAAAATAAATGTTATAGGAAATATGCTGAAAGTCTTCTGAGTAAGAGCAGAAAAAAAGAAACAGTAAATATTATTGCTGAAATTATGTACCTTAATTGATGGACCATGTTAAAATAAACATTGTTTTTCAAAGTGCCTAAAAACTCTTTCAAGTCTCCATTTGGTATAAATATCATTTTAAGAAGGAAATATAATTGAAATAAACAAAATGACTATTTGGTATTCCATACAATTGAAAGATCTCAATACTTAAGAAAGTAACATTTATGCATATTTATATACTTAACATTTAACTTTTGAGGGTATCTATGTATGTGTATGAATTATATATGTGCAATATATGTGCGTATATATGTACATACATAATAATCTTCAAAATTTTATAAATATAATCTTCAAAATTCATAAATTCATTTTAGAAATTAAAGACAGGATGTTTAGTCATGCTGTCTTCTATACTTGAAGCCCTAACCACTTAGAGGAATGGCGTCTGTTTTCAAACACTATTTAAGCTCTAATGAAGATTCTAACGCCATTGTAGTCAGCCACAATCAATATGCAGAAACGATGTTCCCTTTTCCACTTTGCACTAAGAATCAGCTCTAAAAGTAGTGAAGACCATCATGCAGAAGGAGTTGTGCTTGAAAATGGCTGAGATCCAATTGTGCTCTGTTCTCTTTGCTTCTTATTCAACTCTCACAAAATGGCTTATTGGTTTGTGGTGTTTCGGAATCTGAGTTGTCCCATTGAATCCCATGCATTCCAGCACTTAGCTCCACACATGGCACATTCTATTTTGCTTTTACAGTAATTATTTTCATTTATGAAATTCTAAATTCCATGTTAAATATTGAATATTTTGGTTAAGTGACAGCTTGTGCTCGCTTTAGGATATTCCTGCTTGATAATTATTCATGAGATGAACAGCTGAAAACAAACTAGTTATACACCTTGGCAAATTACTGTGATTTTAATTCTGTGAAATTTCCCCATGGCCATGTGACTTTATTATAAGTGCTCTAACAGTGCAGATGTCCAGAATGCTCTACTTGTCACAAATGGCATTCCTACACCCAAAGTTTTTGAATGACTTTTTATTGCTTCAGAGACAAAGTGAGAATTCTAGGGGATGAGACATGCAATATGTATGATAGAACATATGCATGGCCGTTCAGTGCCTACATGCCACCCTTGGTTTGAGGTAGAATGCATGCTTCCATATATTATTTTGGAAAAAGAGAGCAATAGTGCCATTTTCCCCTTAAATTCCATCATGATTAAAAACACTTCCTATTAAATGTTCAGAAAAAAAAGGAAATGACTTTGATTTATTGTCTTTCCAAAAAATCAGCCTACAATCTAACACTATTTCTCCTTTTCTGTTTCTTCTCCATATGGTTCCTGAAATGTTCCTCCATTTAAATGGATTTTAAAGCTCATTCCTTATAGTTCCTAGAGCATTCATTGCTTTTGAGAAAAAAAAACATTTTAGCATGTGCTATTTTTGTTATTCTAATTAGGAAAAACAGCTGGTCCTGTGTAGCTCAGACTGTAGTCTTTTTCAACACATTGTTCAGATTTTTTCTCCTCTTCTGTCAAACTACAGGCTACCACCTCTCCTCAACCCACACAAATCAACCCCCAAAACACCTGCACATGCAACCTTAAATATCACCTACATCTGCCACAAAAGAAAAAAAAAAGGAAATAACCTTCCTTTATTGGTTGCTGGACAGGACTCATGCACCAAACGGTGATGCGGAAGATGAACAAGCTGTATCTTCAGCTACTGAGCTCCACACCAATTACCCATCCACCAAACACCTCACCCTGTCTTCTTCACAAGAATTCAGCTCCCTGGCCCTCCTGTCACACTCCAGTTGCCTCTTTCCTCCAGAGACACAGAGGTTGAAAAAAAAATTGGTTCGAATCAGACCTTACTTAGAATTTTTGGTAACTGAAAAAGGCATGTGATCACAAATAATCATTGGAGCTGATCAAAGTAACATTCTCCGTTGCTATGGTAATGAATCCCCATTTTGTTTATATGGATAGGTACGTACCACATGACAATCACTTCACACTGTGTAGAAACCAGGGACAAATTAAATTTGTGCTAACGGGATATTAACATGTGGATAGGTAGTAGTAATGTTTTTACCTGACACCATGCTAGAAAGGAGTTGAGTGGATACTTGTCAGTTTCTTTGAGAGGGAAGGAGGGAAAAGGCAGACCAAGACATGAGGTACATGACATTTTAGAGGAGAGCTTGGAAACACAGTAGAGTGTTTTCAGAAAGTGCATTTCAGAGATGAGACCCAGCTAGTAATCTTTCAATTCATTTTTTTTTCCTACTCACTATTCCTTATATTTGGAACACATTTTTCTTTGCAAGAGCCCCAGCCCACCTCTCTTTTCTCTTAAAGATTTAACAAGAACTAGAAGAGCCTACATTCCATTTTGATATTAATGTATCTTTTCTTCTACTTTAGAAATGGGAAATTCTCTCAATTCAATGTCATTAACCTTTGGGGCAAAAAGTTAGTGCAATTTGGTTACTTGGTTTTTCAGGTTCCAGTTACTAATCAGTTGGGGTTGAATATGAATCATTTGGTACCTTTGTTACTTAAAATAATATGTAGTAAGGAAAAGTAAAACTATATTAAGACTTCCCCTATACTTTTTATATACTACTTTCACCAACTGGAATTGGAGAAAATATTTTTACATATATACATATATATAGTAATATACAAATATATTTCAATATAAGATGTGCAATGCACATATATGTGTCTATTATATAAGCATACACACATA
>JAQQSK010011664.1:0-12183 GCA_028658325.1 Potorous gilbertii
CTATTATGGAAGTCATTTGCAAAACTACACAGATATGGCCTATATTGAATTGCCTGCCTTCCCAAAGGGAATGGGTGGGGAGGGAGGGATGGGGAGAAGTTGGAACTCAAAGTTTTAGGACCAACTGTTGAGTATTGTTCTTGCTACTAGGAAATAAGAAATACAGGTAATGGGGAATAGAAAGTTATCTGGCCCTACATGACAAAAGAGAAGATGGGGACAAGGGAAGGGAGGGATGATAGAAGAGAGGGCAGATTGGTGATAGGGGAAAATAGAATTCTCAGTGTTTTGGGGTGGAGGGAGGGGGCAAATGGGAGAAAATTTGGAACCCAAAATTTTGTGAAAATATTTTTTTTAATTTTAAAAAAAATAAAAAAAGAAAAAGAAAAATATTTTCTGTACAGCTATCAAGGGCCATAAGGAATAATGGAGGAGACTATCTGATTGCAGCTCATGGAGCACATTTAGGGTTAGAGGTAGTAGCTTCCCAACTTCCCCAAAGATGGGAAAGATACCATCACTGATATGAGAGTGATACTTCACTGGTTTCCCTCCCTTCCCCAGGGGTTTGGAGATAATTGATAATTAGGCATCTTATAAGACATCTGCTCTCAGAGCTACTTTTTGAAATGTTTAAGCATTGTAACTGGTTGAGGAGGTGAAAAAGGGAGAAAAGGAAGAAAGAAATGAACAGTTACTTCATATTTATTGAACTTCTCATGGAGTTTGAGAAACTTTCCCAAAGGATAAAGAAACTCATGGCTTAGAAAGTGCAGAGTTAGCAAAACAAATGTGTTATTCGATTTCCTTATGGCCTGAATTTCTGACTGAACAGGAATTCAGGGGAATTCTGAGTCCCTCTGTACTCTAAAGTTTGCTAATAAATGTAGTACGTAGGGGAGCATTCCCTTCAGGCTTTGTTCAGTACTTTATACATTGCCATGTCTTTTGCATCTGTAGGATGGGTCAGTAGATAAGTATAGCGATGCTAGCTTAAACCCCCAGAACCTTCCAGCCTTCCATGAGGCAAGTTGTGATTGTTTTGGCCAGGCCCAGGCCTGAGCTCTACAGTGAGAGTGAGGAAGGAAGCTTCAGAGTTAATACAAGGTTGAGGTTCTCCAAGCCAGAGCATAGATCTGTTTTCTTCCTTTAATGGTCTCCATGCCTCATATTACCACCTTTGTACGATGGATGCCACTTGACCTTTGTACTTACAATGCTCATGAAATGGTTAAGTTTCAACAACATTGAGGGCTGCTTGTCCCATCTCCCACTCCTGGGTCCCCATTCATCACTGTGCTTTCTAGGATGTTGGGTTGCACTGAGGTTCATCACAAAACATCTGGGTGTCTCTGTTATGTGTACACTAATGTGTTGTTATTTCAACTGTAAATTGGCCCAGTCATTCTGGAAAGTAAGTTGGAATGACACAAGAAGATTGATAGATTGCTCTTACTGCTTGAACTAGCAACCCTGCTCTTGTGCACTTGTCCCAAGGAGATATAAAAGGAAGGTACCGCACGTACTGATTTTGTACATTATTATAATCATAAATCACATTTTGTGGTCACAAAAATATTGACATCAATTAGAGAATGGGTGAAAAAATTGCAGTCTGTGAATGTAATGGAATATTTATTACACCATAAGAAACAATGACATGAGGAATTCAGTGAGCTATGGGAAGACTTGCATGAATTGATGAAGAAAGCAAAAGTAGGAGAACCATATACATGATAATTATTCATTCAATGTAAGCAGTACAGAGAGGCCACTGGATTCTGATTAATTGCAATGAGTCTTCTTGGTCCTAAGATGATGATGCTGATGAAACTCACCCTCTGCTCATCATTCACTCAGATTGTCCTGCTCTGCTATTTGTAGCATTCTTTGAGATACACAGATAAAAAGGAGACCTACCTGCCTTCAGGGAGGTATTCTGGGGAGAGGTGTGAGGAGGGGAAACAGGCAGCATGTACACAGAAAATAAAGACAAATAAATAAGTTCTGGGCGAGGAGACACTTAGAACTGGTGCAATCAAGAAAGGCTTTTTGTAGGAGGAGGAAGGGACTAGGAAGGACATTCCATTCCAGAGTCAGGCAATAGAATGTTACATTTGGGGAATAGCAGACTTAAGGTCCTGAGGAAGAGTAATAAGAAGTCAGTCCAGAAAATGTTGGAAGCAGGTTGTGAAGGGCTCTAAATGTCAAATAGAGGAGTTTCAGTTTTATCCTAGAAGAAACAGGGAGCCTTCAAAGCTTCCTTAGCAGGAACGTGGCAGCATTAGACCCGTATTTTAGGCATGTCAAGTTAGCTTCTGTGGAAGATGGACTGGATTGGGAAGAGACTGGAGACAGGGACACCATTTAGGAAGATATTGCAATAATCTGGGCCAAAGGGGATGAGAGCCTGCACTAAGAGTTGTGCTTGTGGGAGTGGAGAAAGGGATATGAGTGGAAGAAACATTATGAAGGTAAATTGGCAAAATTTAGCAAATGATTGGATATGGTTTAGGAGAATGCACCCTATAGGTGGTGTTGCTTATACTGTTTCCAGACATGGAATGGACATGTTGCTCTCTCTTCTCTGTTTGTCCAAATCCTAGCAAGATCTCAAAGCCAGTATCATAGCTAGCATTTCTCTGGCACTTTAAGGTTTGTGCAGCACTTCACAAATATTATCTCATTTTTTCCCCTCACAATAGCTGTGAGTTAGATAATAATTGTTATTTCATTAAGTTCTTTTTGACTCCAAGTACAACATTCTGTTGCCCTACCTGGATACCTCGGTACCCTCTATTAAACCTTGTCTGTTAACTCTAGCCAACGTCGTCTCTCTCTTTCTCAACCTTTTTTTAAACTCTCCATAGTATTTATTGCCCAAACAATTATTTTAGAATTAAGTTTTAAATTTTGCACTTTGTTCTATAGTTATTACATAATTCTGAAATTTTTCATGGATGTAAGTCTCTGTCAGTTGCTTAAGAGCAAAGATCATGTCACAGTTATTCTACTTGTCCATTATTGTCTAAATAATATGTGCTAAATTACTACTTTCTGAATAAATGAATTATAACTCCGTGAAGGGGAAAGATTATCTTGAATGGAGCAGAGGGCCTATGGTGTGAATGAGATGAGGCCATGGTTGTTAGGCCATAATTAAAACTGAGTGTGATTCAATAGATAATAGATAGCCACTGTAGATTCTTGGGCTGTGGTTAAAATGGTGTTTTGAGAAAGATTACTTTGCTATCAATACTATATAGGATGAATGGAAACATGAGAAAGACAGGAGGCTAGAAACCTAGAACTTGTATAATTTTATATTGATTCAGTAATGAAAGAATGAGAGCCCAGACTGAGTTAGCAACTAAGGAAATAGACAGAAAAGGCCAATGCAGGAGATACTGAGTGTAGAACTGGCAGAACTTTATGACTGGATATGGAAGCTGAAGGATTTTCTGAAGGAACATATTGATGCATTGAGATACCATGCTCAGGATCCTTAAAAATTTTGTCACAGACCAAGGTTGATCAGTATCCTTTCACTTCATATGAGAGATAATTACTGTGTGGAAGTAAAGAAGAAATTTGGCCTGTTCATAATATTCTCAACTTTTATATGCATAATTGTTCTTTATAGTTATAACCTTTGTCCTTTATAGTTTTCTTCTTTTTTAAGAATAAAGTCAGACACCACAACAAATTATTTTATAGTGTCTCTTTTCTCACTCTTTTGTCCTAATTAATAACTTTGTGACCAAGAAAAGAAACAGAATGCTAGAATAACTATAGTTTTGTTAGCAAGACCTTTGTGCTCCATTAAGAAATATGTGAAGGCCTCGTCCTTAGAATAAAAATGTGGACATTTGGATAAAGGCCTAATTCCTAATTTTCCTCACAAAAATTGTGTCATTTTCTGATAACTGTAGTATCATCGACTAATTCTATCACACTAATTTAATTAAACAGAACAGTCAAATGCCGTTGCTTTAATTTGTTGTGATTATAGTATATTTATGAAAAACAGTGACACTCAGCTATTTTTAGGAAGTGCTCAGATGGAGATTGTTGCTATGAATAGTTTTAAGACTAATCTTTGTAGACAAAAATGAGTCCTCTGAGTTTCTAGAAAGTGGCCTGTAGTTTTTGTAATAATTTTAAAAATATGTGTAAATATTAAGAGTGATCCCGTAATTTCAAGAAAATTTCCAGCACCAGTCTATTTCAGCTCAGATAGAAAAGGAGATAAAATGTTTATATGTGAGAATTTAGAGTATTCTTTCTTGAAAATTCACTAAAAAGGTAATCACATACATACTACATTTGGCAAAAAAAATTATATATATATACATATATGTATATAGATTCTTCTGTATCATATCACTGAGGTATTTAATTTAGATTCATAAATATCTTTTTTTCTTGGCCAGGAATTTTAAAGTACAGTAGTAACAAAAATATTTCACTTTTAAAGGGAAGCGAAAGTATTTTTATTGTTTTTATTTGGATTCTCACAAATGGCACATCCATGCAAAATTGTATAATTTTTATTTTTAAACTGAGTCTTGCATTAGTCAGTAAACACTTAATTTATTTGGTGAACATTCCTTGTAAGCTTGCATACACCATGTGAACATTTAGGAAACAGAAGGTGCTTGAATTTGTGAGATTTAAATATTTTCTCACAGTTGATCCAATGATGCTGGAGTTGAAATAAAACTATATATAAATGAAATACCATTTTCTACTGAAATCCAAGTGTAAATTTTCTATCACTGTTTTAATGAGAATAATACTTCCATCTATTCAGTGGAAACATATAGAGAGACAGAGAGAGTGTCAGACCTTAACTTTAGGAAAATAATTTGGGGGCTGAATGGAGGACAGAATAGAGCAAGGAGAATCTTGAGGCAGGCAGGCCCACCAGCAGACTACTGTAACAGTCCTCAGTGTTTTACCCTTCCTTTTTGTAGACATATACAATTAGCTGTCCATAGCACACACTTTTATAATTCCAGTATTATTTCTACCTGTCATGTGTGAACATTCATGTACTTGAATAGTTGCCGCCCTCTTTATACCTCTCTACACAGGCATAGCTCCATTAGATTACAAATACACCATGAAAGATGCTAAGAGTTGGGGTCAGAAAACCTATGTTCAAGCCCAGACTTGGATATTTCTTAAATGTAGGGTCCTAAAACATGTTGGAGAGCAAACATGAACACCAATAAGTGAAATCAGGAGGAAATGAAAAACAGCTGGTGGGCCTCAATCACTTAGCTTCACAAAGTTTCAGTTTCCTGATTTGTGAAATTAGAATATACTACCTGCCTCAGAAAACTGATGGGAGGAAAGTGTTTTACAAGCCTCTAAGCAGTGACTAACTAGAGTTACTATGATCTGGCGCAAGCCACTTAGCCTTCTAGATATCAAATTCTTGATGTCCAACATATAATGAGGATATTGGACTATTTGGGTTCCTTCCAACTTCATAGACATGTTTCTCTTATTGATTAAATATCAGTAATACCAATTTTTTACTTTATGCCTGCATTAGCAATCAACTTTCTTTTTGTTATACATATTTTGCTTTCATATATATATTTTTTAAAACTCCTCTTTAAGTGTGAGTTATTTAGACCAAGGACAAACAAGTTATAATGAAAAAAACAGTGGATTTGGAATCTGAAGACCTGGTTCAAATCCCAGCTCTACGCTTTGCTCCTGTGTGACCTTAGGAAGACTCCTACCATCCCTGGGTCTTTGTTCATTTGTAAATAAAGTTGATGGACTAGATGATTTCTAAGTCCCTTTTCATCTTGGGATACATGACCACAATCTGATTCACATCTATTTTTCCAGATCATTTCACATCCTCTATGTTCTAGGCAAACTTGCCTTCTGTTTCTGGAACTCAGCCTACAGTCTTCCATGCAATGGACCACCCCCCATCCCAGGAATTTACTCCTTACCTCTGCCTCTTAGACTCACCAGCTCCCTTCAAGGCTTAGGTCCAGTATCACCTCCTACAGAGGACCTTTCTGGACACCCGCCAACTATTTGTTTTCTTTTCCTCCTCCTGATATTACTGTTCTGTGTTAATCTTTTATCTCCCTCCCCTTGACTCCCACCCCCTATAGTAGATCGTCAATTGCTAAGGGCAGGGGCTGTTGAATACCTAGCCAATTACAACTTAGGTTTTTGGGTGTGTTTTGGTGCTTACTCATGGTTCCTTGAATCTGAGGAATTTCCAGTGTGAAAACTCCCTTTACTGATACAGATTAGCAACTCATCTGTAAAACCAGGTCTTAGGAAATGTCCTGGGCACAGAAAGGTTAAATAACTTACCCATGGGTATACAGTTAGTATGAAAGAAACTAGACTTGAGTCCAGGTCTTCCTGACTCCAGGGTCAATTCTATCTAGCACAGTGCCTGGCACAGTAAACCCTTAATTAATGTTCTGTCTATGAGGTCAGGCTACCTTTCCTGCTTCATAAATGCTTTTTGAATTGAATGGTGTCATCCTGTGAACCCATAATAACATAGGCCAGTGCATGGTTGATAGCAGCAGCATCCCTGCCATGAATGCTTTTGGCTCCAACCAAACCTTTTTTTGCTGACCATCTCAGAAGAGTTCTTCCTACTCTTCACAGAAACATGAACATGCATATACACAATTATACATGTATGTGTACACACACACATATATACATATATATATATATATCCCCTGGGAGTAGGACTGAATTCTTATAGAAGTGCCTTTTCATCAAACAACACAACACAGGTAGATATTGTGAATGGATTTGCCACATTCAGAATCAGTTATTTGGTCTTCTCTATCAAATAATACCAAGCCACTATATGACTTTCTCTGTGTAGCCATTGATCTAGGTTAAATTTCAGACCTGATGGCATAGGGAGTTACTCTGGTATAGAAAGAATCTTGGACTGGGAATCAAAGGACCTGGCTTTCCTGTTAACTCTCATTTGGAGCAAGTCTCTTAGCCTCCCTGGGTCTCAGTTTCCTCATGTATTTGAACTTTATCTGAAGTTAGTCTTAAAATTTGAATCCAATCTATGTTTCCACAAAGGAAATTAATGTATCTAAAATACTCCATATGAATATTAATCTTGGCCTACTACTTAAAAGAAAATAGTCTCCATTGAGATCATCTTGTCACATATTCAGCACTTTGTAAATGTTTGTTGAATTCAGTTGGATATTGTTCAAGCTTCACATCAAGGCCAGAAAGTTGGATTGAAAGGTTTAAGGAAAGAAGAGTTTCTAAGGCATGCTAAGCTACTTTATTCATGTCCATCACAACATTAAAAGGATTGGAAAGTGTAATAATAGGAGTGGAAGTAGAGTCCAGAAAATCATACCTAAAGACGCTTTGTAAAGCAGATGTCTTCCCTACCTTTGTTCATAAATGGTATCTTATATCTTCTGAAGCCTGGTTCACTTTGATCAATGTATTTTCTTTCTCAATGTGCCACTGTATTTAGAGCTGATGTTTATATTGCACTTTAAAGTTGGCAGATCCCTTTATATACACGATCTCATTGGAGTTTTACAACAACCCTGTGAAGTGAGCACTGTGTATGTTGTGAGCCTCTGAGAGATCAAATGACCTGCCTGTAATCACATAAATAGTAAATGTTAGTGGGAGGATACAAACCTAGTTCTTCCTCACTCCAAGTTTAGCGTTCATCTACCACACGCCATATAGCCTCTCGCAAGACTGTGGGTATTTAGTAGATGCTCAATAAATTCACTTATTGATGGAATGATGCAGGTTGATGGATTTTTCTGTATGTTATTTTCCATCTCTGGAGATAGGGCTACCAAAACCATTTGACAGAGTTGTTCAGAAAATAAAAGGTTCTTATTATAATAAAGTACTTGGCAGGGTTTAGGGTGTTTAATAATACTCTTTCTGTGAAATGAGAAAATAGTATAGATCATTAGTGTTATTAATAACTACAATGCTGCTTCTCTTCATGAGTTTTCAAAGAGCTTTGAGGTTCATGTTAATTAATCCTTACAAAAAGTCTGATGAAGTAGATAGTGGTATTATCCCTACTTTACTAATGTGGGAACTGGAAGAATAAAAGATTAAGTAATTTCCCCCAAATCGTGTAGGCTCCTCAGTGGCAGGGTCCAATGCTAAACTATATTTCAGGGCCATTCTCCAAATACTAGGGGACATTTTTTAGCTTAAGGTATTTCAGCAGGTAAGTTTTGTTTTTGAAGAGCAGCCAGAAATCTATTAGAATCTAGTAGCAATATATCTGTTTCTTATGAATATATATTCCTTCTGAGGATCCCCAAAGCATTTATAATGAAACATTTGTTAGGTGAATAATTTCAAGAGGTCTACTTGGGGCAGTGGGCACACATTAAGTGAATTCCACTGGGCAATTGCCTTTCCAGATCCTTCCCACCAACAGAGAGTAGCCAGAAGGTAACTAACCTAATAGACGAAGAGTTCTAAAAATGAACTATGTTTAAATTTAATAAGAATATTTAAAAACTGCAAGGTAAGTGATTATTCTGAGAACACTAAGATATTTTAAAATAGAGTTACCAGTAACTCTGCTTCACATGGAGCTTTGTAATTCATATAAATCATGATTCCTGGATGTAAGTTATTCTCAATGACATGTTGCAAGCAGTTTGGAAAAGTCAGTCTGGAGAAACAGTTGCTGGATTCTTTAATGTCCAGTTCCTGTCTGCTTTCTGACCCAAGGATAACCAAGTGCATGTAGATAATGCACTTCGAATCTCATAGACAACAAAGACTTAATCTCAGATTGTCTCCCACGCTGTCTCCCAGCCACATTTCCCCTAACACCAGTTTGGTTTATACTCAGAGAATACAAATTACTTTTAATACTGATGTGGGCGGTGGGGTGGGGAAATAAGGCACCAGGTTAAATCATCTCTCCCTAAAATGTATCACTGGAAATCAAACACAAATGACCGTAGGCTTATCCAGTGTTTTCATTTTACTGTACTACTCTTTCCTTCCATAGATTATCAAAAATTGACAATGCTCCATTTTACATCAACATTTTCCTTATGTGTGGGCATGATAGATGGATTTTTTTTAATGCTGTAACCTTTTAAACTTATCTGCATGCTTCTCTTATTTCAGTATGATTCAGTGTCACTGATTTATTCCCAAGTACAACTGATTTTTAGATATAGACATCTATAAGATATCCATATTTAAGAAGATAGAAAATTAGAGATATCAGATGCATTCTTAATGGGGGGTAGGGGTGGGGGAGACAGAGTGGGTGTGTGAGGTGAATGAATCTGTAATTGATATAATTGAAGTGAAATAGGGAACTCCTCATGAGAAAGACGTCTTTTGCCAATGGAGATCATCATCTGCTCTCCAGTTTACAGCGTTAGGATCTCCTAGAGTTCCAAGAAATTGTGACTCACCAAAGGTCACAGAGTTAATGTGTATCAGAGATGGGACCTGAACCCTGACTCTAAGATTGCCTTAATAATAATAACTAATTAATAATAAATTATTAATAAATAAATAATTAATGGATAAGGCACTTATTTACTAGAGTGGTAGATGTAGTGTTAACTGTAAAAGAACTATGCTAAAGGAAATACATGGGACTTTTTATGTGGCATTTTGGGTGCCATTAAGATACATGAGACACATGTATATTGTTGGGACTCTTTGGTGCAAGGCACTGGGAGAGTCACTTAAAAGGACAATGTTTGCTCCTCTCCAGGAACTCAGAGATCTTTCCTGAATATGAACAAATGTATCAAACACCTCCTAGTTGATTTATTAGTTGGGTGGGAGGAGGAAGAGAGAAGAAGGTGGGAGAGGAAGCCACATTATATTAAAAAGAGAGGCAGCTTCTGCTCTAAATCCTGTGAATTTTAACTCTGACTAAGACTTCCAGTGAGAGGATACTGAGGAGGCCTTTATAGATTGAGCCTCAAAGACAGGAACTGAGCTCCCTCCCCCATCACTAAATGATTCCTGCTAACACATGGAGTCTGGAGCACATCTATATACTGGTCTAAACAAATCTTATCCTTTTTGGTCATTCCTATGCCTATACTCCTTCTGTGATGAGTCTTCATTCTAGAAGGAAGGCAGTATATTTACTGGGACTCAGCTGCACAAAAAGTGGAAACATCCAGTGACCTATTAACTCTTTAAAGTCATTTCTATTTGTTTCCAGAACAACTGTTCCAATTCACAGCTCCAGTAGCAGTGTATTAAGTAACAGTGTATTAAGGTGCCTGTTTTCTCTCAGCTCTTCCAACATTGGTCATTGTCCTTTTTTGTCACTTTCACTGATAGGATGGGTAGAAGGCAGAACCTCAGAGCAGATTTAATTAGAATTTCCTTGGTCATCTGAAACATTGGCTATTGATATTTTGAATTTATTTTCTTAAGAGCTGGCCATGAATTTCCTTTGATGATTTCTCAATTGGAGAATGGCTTTTGTTCTCAAACTATTTTTTCTGACATTAAATCATTTGATGAGGTCAAGGACTTTGGTGGCAAGAATTTTCTTTTCCAGGTCTTTGGGATCTGTGTCCTTGCCATGTATCTGTTCCATGTAATTGTCAATCTCCTTTTGTTATAAGGAGCATATCATTTCACTCTAGTCCTGAACCTGATATTCAGAAATTAACTGAGTCAGGACAAGCCTACCACAACTTGTAAAAAAGATCAAGAAAACACAATAAAAAGGATACCTTTTCATAATAACAGCAAAATCTATCAGATTTGGAACAGTTAACCTGACTAGGTATCCCCAGGACCTGCATAGGGAAAACTATAATAGCATAATGATAAATTTAAGAAGACTCTATAAATAGAGGGGATAGCCAGTGTTCAAGAGCAAATCCAGTTACTACAGTGAAAATGACAGCATTCTCCAAATTCATTTATATAGCTAATGCAATTCTAATCATGATACTAAATAAGATCATAAAAAAAATTTTATAGTAAGGAAGATCAAGTGGTCCATAGAACAGAAAAGCTGATGAACACTGAACACAGTCTTGTTCCAGATCAGTTATCATCATAGCTATGTGATGCCCAGGAAAAATAAACAAACCAGTGGAATAGAATAGATCATACATTCAGTGACAATTGTGCATAAGATTAGTATTTAAGAAACCTAGAGAAAATAAAAACCAGAGGAGATATTTATCATATAATAAATTTATATGGAAAAATTCGTTGACAATCTGGTAGGGAAGGGATTTGGACACACCTTACATGCAGTATACTTTCCTCAATTCCAGCTAGATGAGATCTACACACACACACACACACACACACACACACACACACACACACACACACACACACACACATATTCACACTCATGCTCAAGTACACAAAAATGGAAGAAAATTATAGTATCTCAATTATGGATGAAAATTTTAAAAATTCAACAAATAAAAGTATTAGGGACAAGATTTGTTTTTTACTATGTGAAACTTAAAATTTTCTCTATAACAAATGATATTAAAAAGAAAGCATTGGGCAAGGATTTATGATAAATGTGACAGATAAAAATTCAGCTTCCAAAATATGTAACTAATATGAAAAAAAACCAGCCCTACCCCACAACACATAAATGGTCAGAGGAATCAGAAATAGTTAATTACTTTTAAAGAGATCTCATGAATAATCAGAGAAATTCTAATTAAAGCACCCATCAATGAACAAAAATAATGAAAAGCAATGGAAGTGCTGGGGAGGTGATGAAGGAATGGGTACACTTACCAGTGCTGCTAGAATTTCAAACTTGCAGATCTTTTTAGAGAACAGTTTGGAAGTGCATGGTAAAAATTACAAAAAGAATCTTATTCTTTAACCCAGCAATTCCATTATTAGGACCAGAACCCTGAACATGCTATAAAAACAACAGTAACAACAACAAAGCAGGTGTCTATACAAAAATAGTCATAGTAGCTTTTTACACAACTGCAAAAACAACAGGAAACAAGCTCTTTTTTTTTTTAAGAGTTTAAAGATTAAAGTTGGGGAACATATAACAGGTTATAACCAAGAACACTAGGCATGAAATATACAAGGAAATCTGGAAATGTCTGCATGGAATCATATACCGTGAAAAGGAGGGAAAATGGAGTAAATATACACGTGTGT
>JAQQSK010011665.1:0-12183 GCA_028658325.1 Potorous gilbertii
TCGCAACCAGATATGGAAAGTTTTGTGACAAAATGAACCGTCTTGTCCATAAAATATGAAAACTGCCATCTAATGCCTGCTAAATAGAATAAAGTTTGAAACTTCAGTCAAAACAGAAAAGCAGGGAAATTAGCATAATGAATCAATGAAAGCATGTAAAAGCATTTATTAACCACCTATTACATGTCTATTACACTGTGCCAGTTTTGGAGCCTAAATAGAAAAGTACATAGCCCCTTGTCCTCCAGGAGCATTTCAGTAGGGGGAGGGACAGTGCCTAGAGTAAGTTTCAGATGTAAGACCCAAAGAGAGGACTCATGCTCCTAGTGAGATGGAGGAAGTTTAGCGACAAAGCCGAGGATAATGCATCCTCTTTGATCTTACTACCACTGATATAAAACAAATCCATTTCTGATATTGACCCCTCTTTGCTGGTGACAGCTCTTTGCTGGTGACCACTTACTCTCTGAGGTCCTCAGTAGCTGTGGCCTTTGAGGAGGCAGGGATTAGACCTCCTGCAAAGCAGGCACCAGGTTTGTTGTTGCTGTTGAGTCATTCAGTCATGTCCAATTCTTTGTGAACCCATTTGGGATTTTCTTGGCCAAGATACTAGGGTGGTTTGCCATTTCCTTCTACAGCTCATTTTGCAGATGAGGAAACTGAGAAATATAGCATTAATGACTAGGCTCATGGAGAGGTGCCATGAGGTGACTGTGCTGATACCCTCAGTGACTGCTTTTGTTGATCCTGGTAATTCATCAAGTTCCATGCTGAGGTTTTTACTTCAGTGAAAAACCAAGAGGATTTGGCTTCATTTTTTGAAAACTACATGACACTTTGAAGTAATGAGTTGCCAAAATGTTCAGCATTAGAATATAGTTCCACCATTGAAGAAATACTCTGGAAGGGTTTAAGAATTGTGAAACAGCATTGTGAGAACGTTATTTTGAACAAAAACCTTATGAAGACATTGAAGAAAGCCAAATATGAAGTTATTCTTGCAGATGTTATGTGTCCTTGTGCTGAGCTCATGGGAGAGATACTTGGAATGTCCTTTGTCTATAATTTGTGTGTCAGTATAGGCAATACCATTGAAAAATACTGTGGAGGACTCCTATCCCCTCCATCCTATGTGCCTGTAGCCTTGACATTTTTGACTGACAAGACATTTATGAAACAGATGAAAAATTTGCTTTTCTTCATTTACTTTGACTTATACTTTCAGAATTTTGATGTGAAGGATGGTGATCTGTTTTATAGTGAGGTGTTAGGTAAGCTTGTTTTCTGGTTTCCGTGTCAAACCTGGTCAATGATTGCCTGACTTATGTGAAAGAGTAGAAGTCTAATGACATGAGGAGTCATATTGATCCCTTTTCCCTTACCAGGACAAGTTCATTACGTAGTGAACAACCATGATTCTGGTACACATGCCTTTCTCATATCTCACCCCATTTACCTTTTAGTTATGATATTTTGGAGGTCTAAAAGAAATAATTGAAAAAGTGAAAGAGGTTTTCCTGCTCATTACTTTCTACATTATGCAGCAGTTACCCTTTAAATTAGAAATTCTTAAACATTTTTTTGGATCATGGATTCTTTGAAAATTTTGTGCAAAACATGAACTTCTTGGGATGATTTTGTTACAGCTTTTAAATCCATAATTGAAGGAAATGTTAAATTTCTGTTAGAGATTAGTAAAATAAAGATACATTTTTCCCCATCCAAGTTCACAGATCATCCCCATGAAATAAATCCGTTTGTGGACCAATGGGGATGCAAGGATCCCAAGGTTAAGAACCCTTACTCTAAATGAATGATTTTGAGGGAGTCAGGGGGTGCAGTGGGGAAGATCCCTGACTTAGAGTCATGAAAACCTGAGTCCAAATCTGGCCTTAGACACTTATGAGAAACTTAACCTCCCTATGTCTGTTTACTCAATTGGATAATGATACCACCTGCCTTGGAGGATCATGGTGAGGACTAGATGAGGTAACATTTGTAGAACTCATAGCCCAGTATCTACCCAGGACCTAGCGGTGACATAGATGTTTGCTCGACTTCTTCTGACCATAACAAGGAATACTATTAAAAATAAATCACATTTACTATAGCACCAACTGTGTGCCAGGCACTATACTACATACTTCACAAACACTATCTCATTTTTCCCTCATAACGAACCTGCAAGACAGGTGTTATAATTACCCCCATTTTATAGATTAGGAAACTGAGGTAGCTAGAGGTAAAGTGAATTACCCAAGTTTACACAGCTAGCAAGTTTCTGAGG
Source organism: Potorous gilbertii (assembly GCA_028658325.1). Taxonomy (NCBI): domain Eukaryota; kingdom Metazoa; phylum Chordata; class Mammalia; order Diprotodontia; family Potoroidae; genus Potorous; species Potorous gilbertii. Next base: position 2,288 of record JAQQSK010011665.1, read on the forward strand.
TTTCATTCAAACATAAGTCGAATGACTCCAGTCCTGTGCTACTCAGCTGTCCCTAAGAAAAGAAACAGGTCATAGGCTCAGAATTTAACACACCTAATAAGGATTTGCCAAGGATATTCTTTCCAATGAGGAGAGTTGTTAGAGAAGAGGAAGTAATTTTAGTTGTTCCTCAGGCCATCTCAGTTGGGCTCTCTACAACAGCTATCTGGCTTTATTGGTGTGAAAAGTGTTTTGTATTTGTGTTTATATAGTCTCTGGATTGGTTTTGGCAGGTAGACTCTCAAGTATTTTATAATGTCTACAGTAACTTTAAATGGAATTTCTCTTTCTATCTCTCACTGTTGGGCTTTGTTGGTAATATGTAGAAATGCAGATGATTTATGTGGGTTTATTTTGTATCCTGCAACTTTGCCGAAGTTGTTTATTATTTCAAGTAATTTGTTACTTGATTTTCTATTTATATCATCATACCTTCTGCAAAGAGTGGTAACTTAATTTCTTCTTTCCCTATTCTGATTCCTTCAATTTCTTTTTTTTTCTCTTATTATTAAAGCTAACATTTCTAATTTCGTATTGAGCAATGGTAGTGATGGTAGACACACTTGTTTCACCCACGGTTTTATTGGAAATGCTTGTTTGAGGGTTCTTTTGCAATAAGCAGTAGCAATTCATTTAGATTGCTGGTGGAATGAGTGAAGTTGCAAAAACAAATAAATGTAATTAGCAAAAATATACATGTATTGTTATATAGGCATAAACCTATACATGTATCCTGATGTGGATATGTTTACTATTTAGAAGTATATGTATATGCTTAGGTACAGGTTGTTCTGAAAGTCTTAGTGAACTTAGAGAATCCCAGAGATTCAATTAAAAAACTGCTTGAAATAATAAACAACTTTGACAAACTTGCAGGTTAAAAAAAAACCCACACAAATTTTCTGCATTTCTATATATTACTTAAAAAAACCGAACAGCAAGAGATAGAAAGAGAAATCCCATTTAAAATGAGGGCGGACATTATAAAATATTTGGGATTCTACCTGCCAAAGCAAATCCAGGGAATAAATGAACACAATTACTAGACACTTTTTGCACAAATAATGTCAGATCGAAGTAAATGGGAAAGCATCAGTTGCTAATGGGTAAGCCAATCCAATAGAATAATAATGAAAATTCTACCTAAAGTAATATACTTATTTAGTGCCATACCAATCAAAAAATCTGATAATTATTTTCTAAAGCTGGAAAAAATAATACCAGAATTCATCTGGAAGAACAAAAGGTCCAGAATAGCAAGGGAGCTAATAAAAAGAAATGCTAGGTAGGGAACGCAGCCTAACTCTACTAGATCTCAAATTGTATTATAGAGCAGTAATTATCAAAACCACTTGGTACCAGCTGAGAAACAGAAGGGTGGACAAGTGGAATATGCTAGGCACTCAAGACACAGTAGGCAATGAATATAGCAATCTATTGTTTGATAAACCCAAGGACCCAGCTTCTGGGATAAGAACTCACTGTTTGACAAAAATTGCTGGGAAAACTGGATAAAAGTATGGCAGAAACTAGGCATAGACCAATGCCTGACAGCATACACAAGAATAAAATCCAAATGGGTACATGATCTAGGTATAAAGACTGATATTATAAACAAATTACTGGAGCAAGGATTTGTGTATTTATCACATTTGTGGAGAAGAATTTTTGACTAAAGAAGAAATAAAAACCATTATGAAGTACAAAGTCGATAATTTTAATTACATTAAATTGAAAAGTTTTTGCACAACCAAATCCAATGCAACCAAGATTAGGAGGGAAGCAAAAAACAGGGAAAGAATTTTTGCAACTAGTGTCTGTGATAAAGGCCTCATTTCTAAACTGTATAGAGAACTGAATCAAATGTACGAGAATACAAGTCATTCTCCAACTGATAAGTGGTCAAAGGTTATGAACAGGCAGTTTTCAGAGGAAGAAATTAAAGATACCAATAATCATATGAAAAAATGCTCTAAACTGCTATTGATTAGAGAGATGTAAATCAAAACACAACTGAGCTATCACATCACACCTATCAGATTGGCTAATGACAGAACAGTTAGATGATAAATGTTGGAGAAGTGGGAAAGTTGGAACACTAATTCATTGTTGGTGAACTGTGAGCTGATCCAATCATTCTGAAGAGCATTTTGGAACTATACCCAAAGGACTACAAAAATATGTCCACCCTTTGACCCAGCAATACTGCTTCTAGGACTGTATCCCCAAGAGATCATAAAAATGGGAAAGGCTCCCATATGTGCAAAAATATTTATATCAGACTTCTTTGTGTTGACCAAAAACTGGAAATCAAGGGGATGCCCATCAATTTGGGAATGGCTGAATAAATTATGGTATTTGAATGTAATGGAATGCTACTGTGCTATAAGAAATGATGAACAGGAAGACTTCAAAGAGGCCTGAAAAAACTTATATGATCTGATGCTGAGCAAAGGGACTAGAACTAGGAGAACTTTATGCCCAGCAACAAACACAGTGTGTGAGAGATTTTTCTGATGGGCTTGGATCTACATTGAAATACAAGGACTTAACAACAATCCCAATGGTCTTTTAAGGCAAAATGCCTCCCATACCCAGAGAAAGAAATTTGGAATTCAATTGTAGAATGTAGCAGATCATTTCTTTTGTATTATGTTTTAGCTTGTTATATGATTTTTCTCATTCATTTAAATACTTTTACACAATATGACTATAATGAAAATGTATTCAATGGGAATGTATGTATAGAACCTATATAAAATTGTATGCCATCTCAGGGAGGAAAGGGAGATGTAGAGGGGAGGGAGGGAAAAAAATAATCTAAGTTATATGGTAGTGATAGTAGTATCTCTCTCTCTCTCTCTCTCTCTCTCTCTATATATATATATATATATATATATATATATATATATATATTTATATATATATGTATGTGGCCTAGGCTGATGGTACACTCAAACACCCGTGCCTTAGAAGATTGCTATAGAATTTTTGACATTTTTGGTTCTTTACAGGCTTGGGCAGTACCTGAAGAATGGATGGGGATAGTGGCAACACCTATGATCTCACTAGTATAGAAAACTCCAGAAAATCCCCTCTAGCAATGTCCCTTCTCTGGAAGTTAAAGAGTTCAAGTCACCTAGAACTGTGACTTCTAGGCTGAAGCAGCCTTGAATGTACAGCATGTATGTCCCAGAGGAGGATTTTGAGCATAAGGCTGGCTAATTTAAGGCTAACTCTCTCCACACCCTCTCACATTATCTACATGGTAAACAAGGAAAATTTGGCAGCCCTCAAAATCCCAGCAAAAATAATAAGAAAATGAATCCACATGTTACAAGGTCATGTTGTCTTGGCTGTTGTTTAGAGTTCTATGCAAAAATATATCTCAACTAACTGGGAAAATATGAGGGTTATTGAAATCCATGAAGCTGGGAGAGATTCCTGACCTGGGAGAAGTCAATATATGCTTTCTTACCTGAAGGAATACATCAGGATTCTGGAGCAAAAACCACCATCAAGCAAGAAAAAATAAATTGCTGCTTAGTAGAAGTGTAGACTCAGAATATCATACATGTTGATAAAGGACATTTTAGTTGACAAGCCAGAACATGGTCCTCAAAGGTAGAACTTTCTTTTTATTTCCTTCCTTTTTATTTTATTGTTTTATTATTTATCCTTTAAGCATTTATTGTAGATCTTCAATTCTAGAATTGCCATGCTTCCACCTACAATTCACAAACAGAAGGAGTGGAATGGTTCCACCAACTACTTGAGGACATTCTGTGTGTGCATGAGTACAATGTCCTTTTCAGATTCCCTGTAATTGTGTAGTACCTACAAAACATAATTCCAACTCTTTAGGGATCCAGCCCAAAAGGGGTGCCTGATGTATTAGCTCCAGTGAAGGGATTGATAGAACCAGTGGAACAAGAAATGTGAGCTTGTATGAATATTTCTAACAATGTGAGATACTTTTACAGAGACCATCCTATGAGTGAGGTCAGATGACCTTGGGAATCATGGAAAATTGTTTTAAAGCCCATTGAGAGAAAGTCAAATTGCAAACATTTCTGGCTGAATATCAGGCATAACTAGAACAGAAGATTATTATTAATGAGATCACTTAGGATGTTAGAAAGAATCTATTGCCAAATTGGTCTTTAACAATATAACTTAGGTAACCATGAAACATAGGTAACTACCTTAAAACTACTACATTTGAGCTAAAGTTTGAATCTTTAAACCAGAAAAACAAGTTGGTAGGAATAAGAGTTGAATACATTGCAGGGTGAGGGTAGTTGTATTTTTCTTTTAATTTTGAGGCTCGTCTTTTTATATATGTAGCCTAAACTGAAGGTACAGTGACCATTCATGAGCCAATGCATTAGCTGTATGACATGGTAGTCAATCATTTTGAAAAATACTGTGGATAACAGCCTTCCCCCATACACATATTTCCTGTTAACCCTAGGTGGCAAGAACAGCAGGAATGAAAACTCCAAGATGAAATCAATGAGGGGTATGGCAAATACATTAGAGTGACAAAACCTGGTGAAACAGGGAGAGGGTTGAAAAAGAAAGCATTTAGGGATGAATTAGGACAGCTAAGGTGCAGTCAATAATTGAACATCTTGAGTGACATTTGAGAATTCTATGTGATTTGACATGACCCCAATTGTTTGAGGTAGTTTTCTGTAGTGACTATACATATTGGTTTGGATCTTTGTAATTTTTCTTAGTTTTTATTCAATGTACTTGATTTCCATCATCTTAATGAGAAAAAGTGACTCTCTCTCTCTCTCTCTCTCTCTCTCTCTCTCTCTCTCTCTATATATATATATATATATATATATATATATATATATATATATACATATATATGTATGTATCACTCTGACAAAAAATTGTTTGAATTTTTTCATTCTTTTGGTTTTGTTTGTAATTTCTTTTTTTCTGGTAAAGTCATTAGATTTCATCTGTTCTGTTTGAATTTTTAAAGAACCCTTTTCTTCAGTGAGATTTTGAACCTCTTTTTCAATTTAACTAATTCTACTCTTTAAAGCATTCTTCTCCTCATTGGCCTTTTGAACTTCTTTTGCCATTTGAGTTAGTCTATTTTTAAAGGTGTTATTTTCTTCAATATTTTTGTTGGTCTCTTTTAGCAAGCTGTTGACATTCTTCTCATGTATTTCTTGCATCACTCTCATTTGTCTTCTCAATTGTTCCTCCACCTCCCTTACTTGATTTTCAAAATCTTTTTTGAGTTCATCCATGGCCTGAGACTATCTGAAAGGCCAGGAGAGGAGTAAATCCCTCTTCCTTGATTGTGCCACTGTGGAGGAACTGAGAACTTACTGGTCCCTACAGTATACCCTCCACTTGACAAAGGAATCAAAAGTCAAGTAACAGGCTGGGAAAAATGCCCTCAAAGGGGGAAAATATAATACTCCAGGAGGTTACTTTCATGGTGAACAGGTATTTTCTTCCATCCTTTCAGATAAGGATGAACAAAGCATATCATCAAAGGAAGACATCAAAGTCAAGGTGTCTATATCCAAAATCCCCCAAAAAATATGCAATGGTCTCAGGGCATGGAAGAGATAAAAAGGGATTTTGAAAATCAAGTAAGAGAAGAAGACGAAAAATTGGGAAGAGAAATGAGAGTGATGCAAGAAAATCATGAAAAGTGAGTCAACAGTTTGTAACTCTTGAAACATTTCTCAGTATTTGAGTAGTTGGAGGGATTGTACACATATATATAGAGAGAGGGCACAGGGTGAGTTGAATGGGAAGGGATGATATCTAAATAAATGGTTGGATTGTTGTTGTCCTTTGTCTCCAAAGAGGCCCAAAAGTACATCACCATGATAAAGTGAAATTTCAGTGTGTGAGACTGTGACTGATCAAACCAATATGACCTCGGAATGCTCTACCACAATTTGGGCACAGATAGCCCGTGTGAATATTTGGGGTGGGTAACCCAAATTTGCACATCCTACACTTACTTTGTGCTGTCTGAATTCTGCTTTGCTTAAAGAGCACACACTCTTTCTGATGTGGGCCCACCCTGCTGATTGGTTCTGTGCCAGTGTCTCCCATGTTGCACAGAAAAATCCAAAGTTCTTCAGAGAGACCTTGAGACCATCCTTGTATCGTTTCGTCTGGTCACCATGTGATCACGTGACACATGCCAGTTCTCCATAAAGCAGTCTTTTTGGTAAGCATACATTTTGCATTTGAACAACGTGGCCAGTTCATCAGAGTTGTGCTCTTTGAAGCACACTTTGAATACTTGAGCAAGGACTTCAGTATCTGGTACCTTATCCTGCCAGGTCAGTTCATATGGAAATGATTCAGTTTCTTGACATGGTACTGGTAGATTTTCACAAGCATATAACAATGAGGTCAGCACAACCACTCTGTAGACCTTCAGTTTGGTAGTCAGTCTAATACCTCTCCTCTCCCAAAGTTTTCTTCAGAGCCCCCCAAACACTGAGATAGCTTTGGCAATGCATGTACCAACCTCATTGTCAATGTGTACATCCCTGGAAAGTACACTACCAAGGTAAGTGAACTTATCCACAGCATTCAAAACTTCTCCATTTGTTGTAACCAATGGTTCCATGCATGGATGGTGTGGTGGTGGCTGATGGAGCACTGTTTTCTTGGTGTTAATTATTAGGCCAAAATTAGCACAGGCAGCAGAGAATTGATCCATACTTTGTTGCATCTCAGCTTCAGACTCTGCACTGAGTGCGCAATCATCTGCAAATAAAAAATCATGCACCAGCACTCCCTGCACTTTGGTCTTGGTTTGTAGCCTTTTCAAATTGAAGTAATTGCCACCATTATGGTAGTTGACCTTAATGCCATGTTCATCCTCATTGAAAGCATTTGTATAGAGTGTGTTCTGGGAGGCCTAGTGCCTTTGGTGTGATGGCTGAAAAGCCCTTTTCAGGGTTCTTTCTATGTTTCGTGTCCACCGGTTCCTCCTAACTCGCTTCTGTGTCTCCAAGAAGCTGCAAGATGTGCAGTGCCCACATCCAGTAAATCATCTTGGCAGACAGGCCTAGCCAGGTTGAGGGTAACCAAGGGTTCTCAAACCCATTTGTGAGTTAGGAGGGTTTCTACCCCAAACATGTGAAGTCTTCCTCTGGTGGAATGGGTGGATGAGAACAATTTGTTCCAATGGCCATGAAGGCAGATGGAGCAGGCAATGTGGAGCACTTAGAGCTTGGTTGAACACCTAAGATGCCAGTGTTATCCACTGCATCCTTAACCATCACCAGTCATCTTGACTCTGTTCTTCTGGACTATGGTGACTCTGGAGGAGAGAGTAAGGCAGATGACTTCTTGCGGCTCTGCCTCACTTAAATCCAATTTACACACAAATCAAAAGATATCACCTATACCATTTCACTATTATGGCTCAAAGTCCTGTGGTGATAGCCAGGTATGAAGCAGCAGGTGCAGATCCACTGGGCGCTATAGTCACAACCCTGCGCACAGGCAGCCCAGCCATAGGGTCGTTATCTCACTGGAAGTAGGAGTGGCACTCAGCAGCCCCCTGGGTGTCTGAGCAGTCTTTAAAAGATTGCACTGCTTACCTCCTGGTGTGAAGAAGGAGGCTAGAGAAGGTACCCTAAACATTGCCTCCTTACCCAACACTGTCCTGATTACTGTGGCAGGTGGGGAATCCCACCATGCCATCAAAAAAACTAAAAAAAAATGTACAAAACATATGAAAACATCAGCAGAGATGATTTCATTCACCACCAGCACATAGAACATGTGCACACTAATAGACAACACACAATACAGTAGACCTGAAAGAAGAACTACTCATACTTCAAGAGAACTCAACAGGTATTGCATTGAAATAGCAGCCCTGAGGGAAACTAGGTAGGCAAATGAAAGCCAGCTTACTGAAGTTGGAGCTGAATACACCTTTTTCTGGAGTGAGCACAGTGAAGGGGAGTGCTGTGAAGCTGGTGTGGATTTGCAATCAAAACTAATCTAATCAGCAAGTTGATATGCCTGCCAAAAGGAGTGAATGACAGGATCATGACAATGTGATTGCCACTCATAGGAAAACATCATGTCACCAACATCAGTGTCTATACTTCCACCATGACCAACACTGATGAGGTCAAAGAAAAATTTTGTGAACACCTAGAGACCCTTGTTTTCACTGTACCAAAAGAGGACAAGCTCATAATTCTGGGCTGCTTTAATGATAGAGTAGAATCAGACTACTAGATTTGTCAGGAAGTCCTAGGGAGGAATGGAGTTGGAAACAACAATGGTCATTTACTGCTGAAGACTTGTGCATCACATGACCTCATCACCAGCACTGTCATCCATTTACCTAAATGTAATAAAACTTCATGGATGCACCCTTGCAGCAAACATTGGCATCTAACTGACTATGTGACTGTAAGGAGAAGAGGCAGACAAGATGTGAGTAACAAAGACAATATGTGGTATAGAGTGCTGGACTGATCATAGACATATCCTTTCCAAATTAAATATTTGCATTCATCAAAAGCATTGCCCCCAAGGCAAAATGACTGCCAGAAGAATTAATGTCAACAAATTAGAGGTCTTCTTTGAGTGTGAATAGTTTGTTGCTAATTTGGAGGGAAAGTTGAGCCAACACACAATATGCAACAGTGAAGTAGAAAAGGAGTGGGAAGCTTTCAGAGATTTGGTGTACTGCACTGCATTTACTCATCTGGGTCAGAACACATGCAAACACCATGACTGGTTTGATGAAAATGATGGAGAAATTCAGAAGCTACTAAATGAAAAACAATAACTCCACAGGGTTTGCCAACAGGATAGTTCATCCACCCCTAAGAAGGCAGCATTTAATTCCATCCAAAGCAAAGCATAAGCAAAGCTAAGAGAGATGCAGGATTCCTAGCTCAGTAAGAAGGCAGAAGAATTTCAGTTTTATGCTGACAGTAACAATCCAAAGTGCTTTTACGATTTCCTGAAAGCTATTTTTGGACTGGGATGGATAGGTGGTGCAGTGAATATAACACCAGTGCATGAGCCAGGAGGATCTGAATTCAAATCTCACCTCAGACACTTGACACTCACTAGGTGTGTAGCCTTGGCCAAGTCACTTAACCCCAATTGCCTCATCCTGGATCATCTCCAGTCATCCTGAAGATTATCTTCTTCAGGTCACTGACTTCAGGTGGCTCTGGAGGAGAAGTGAACCTGGTGACCTGCACAGCCCTCCCTCACTCAAAACAAGGTCAAGTGCAAGTCATGTCATTATTTCTCTGATGGCCTGGTCTTCTTCAGCAATGAAAGAAAAACACACATTTATGGAACAAAAACCCATGGTGCAGCACAACCACACCGATTAGTGATATGGACATGATCCTAGAGGGATGGGCTCAACATTTCCCTAAAGTTCTCAATGCACCATCATCAGTCAATGTTGAGGACATTGACTGTTTACCTCATGTTGAAGTCAATCCCTCCTTAGCTGAACTGACAACCTAGGAAGAGGTTTTGAGGGCCATCAAGCTTCTTTCATGTGGCAAAGCACCTGGTGCTGATTCTATTCCAGCTGAGATTTACAAGGTAGGGGGACTATTGCTCATACAAAAGCTGACTGAAATTCTCCAGGTTATGTGGCAAGAGGAGGTTATCCCCCAGGAGTTCAAGGATGCCTCCACTGTCCATCTCCATAGGGGTACAGGGAATAGATTGTCCTGTGACAATCACAGGGGGATCTGTCTCTTAGTCATTACTGGCAAAGTTCTTACTAGAGTCCTCCTTAATAGGCTGATCCTTCAGCTGGAAGATGGAAGCCAGTGGCTTCAGAAAGGGCTGAG
>JAQQSK010011666.1:0-12183 GCA_028658325.1 Potorous gilbertii
GACTTAGATCTGACTTTTTGACCACCCTATTCAACCAAGTCCAGTGGCTTCCCAGTGTTTGTAGGATCAAACATAAATGCCTCTTTTTAGCTTTTAAAGCCCTTCACAGCCTGACCCCAATTTATATTTTCAGCCTCACTGAACATTGCTACACCTCCCACACTCTGATGCAGACAGGCAGGCCCTTTCTCCTTCCAAGCTCAAGACACTTAATCTCTTCACTGTGCCTGGGCTCTGCTTATCCCTCATTCTGGTGTGTACTCCCTCCTTCTCTCCCTCCCACCCTTTCCTTTCCTCCTTCTCTCTTTCCTTTCACTTTCTAGTGTTCCTCTCTTCCTTTAAGAGGCAGCTCAAGAAGCATTTCTCTGCATGAAGCCTTTCCTAATTCCCCCAAACATTAATGTGTCCCTCCAAAAGTACTTTGCATTAACTATTATGAGCATATTTATATTTATTCACTTTGCATTCTTGCCATGTGCATTTAGACATATACCTCCTTTATTAGAATGGAATCTCTTCATGAGTAGGGGTTATTTCATTATTTGTAATTTTTTTACAGTTTTTTTGTTTTAGCACATTATCTGACACATAGTAGACGTTGACTGATTGACCAAAGGCATTTCCTCATCAATGAATTTTCTATCACAATGAAATCACAAGTTCCTCCCTCAATAAAATAAGGACACTAGCTAATAAGAGTTGCGCACTTCCTTCAAAGTCTTCCTCCAATAACATATCAAGGCCATTCTGCAAGTTTCTACCAAACTCAGACCTTTAACCCATGTCTAGCAACAGCCTGTGTGTCTATCATCTGATGGCCAGCTTAGTTGTGTTGGAGAGAGTCATAACCAGTCTGACTCTTGGGTGATACTTATTTATTCATGTTATTTTGCTATAGCAACTCTCTAAGACTGATCACTAAAGCAATAGAAGAGTTCTGATCTGTGCCAGTATGGAGAGGAGGGAGGAAGTCACAGATTTTGGCATACTGGAATATGGAAATCAGTTAACAAGAATTTATTGCATTCCTACTATGTGTCAGCTTTGTGTAAGAGATTAGAGGTACAAAGACAAACAAGAAATCATCCTGGTTCTCAAGTGACTCACATTCTGCTGGGAGAGACAATATATGCATATATGTATAGATATGGAATATATATGTATATGTAATACATGCATATACGCATATACACATACATACACACACGTAAAGAACATGGAGGGAAGAGAAGGCATTGGCAGCTAGGGTGGGGGGATCAGGGAAAGCTTCACGTAGAATGTGGTGCTAGACAATAAGGATTCCAGGAAGCAGAGAATTCTAGGCATGAGAGAGAGTCAAAGCAAAGCTATGAGGATGGATGATGTCATGTCATATATGGGAGGAACTGCAATAAGACAAAATGAATGGATCAAACAGTGTGGGTAGGTGAGTACGAATAATGAAGACAAAACAGTTTGTTGGGACCAAGTGGTCCAAATTCCAAACTCAAGAGACTCAGTCTCCTGTTTCTACCTCTTTGCACTGATTACTTTCCATACCTGGATATGAGGCTTCGTGGTGTACCTCGTTTATCCCTCTCCAAGGTCCTTATCATGAGGTTTTGTGTATTATAGTTTCCTGCCTTTGTATCTTGTCCGCAAAAGGGATTGTGAATTCCGTGAGGGCAAGAAATATAATCTTCCCCAAATTTTCTATCTTCTTAGTGCTCATCCCAGGGCTCTCATAATAATAAATATAGAATAAGTGCTAAATTATTTAAACTAATCATATTTTTGATCATCAATTGAGATAAGGACTACTGAGGGCTATATAAATGCAAACGTAAATCTTGGATCCTAGGTTCCACCCAGAGAATGCTGCCACAGAAACATCAGAGTCCAGATATGGACAAAGAGTTCACAAGATTGGTGACATCTTTTTGATCTTGGCTCTTGGTGACTTCTGGGAAAAGGAAGCAGGAAAATCATCTACATCCACAAAGGAGGAAGTGTGTGTGTCTGCTTTCTATATTCCTGTTCCTTGCCTTTCTTACTCCAAGACTTTTGTGAGCTGCTGTTGAAAGACAGAAGTGTGACCTTCCTGGTTGTTGCTTCTTTGCATTGTTGCTTCTCTATTGGGCTTGTAATAGATATTTGAGAATAAGTTTTGATCTTTGTGAAGATACCAGAGATATCTCTGCTTTTTTTTTTAATTTTTAGAGTCATGATGTCCCTGGGTTCAATGTCATCTTTGCTGGCTAATCTTGGGTGGATCAGTGATGAAAAGGATAAACTTTGAGATAGCATGCAATAGTGCAAAGCCTGCTGGGGGATTCAAAATATCTGGGTTGAAAAACCAACTCTGCTGCTTCCTACTTTATGAACTTAGGTAACTCATTTAACTTCTTCCATTCTTTGTGCTCATCCATAAATATGTGGATTGGACTTGACACCCCATTTTATGAGAGTTCTTTCAGGTCTTCTGAGTGACAAGCCATGTCACTTTCTGGGTGCTTAGTTCCCTAGACTTTGTAAAAGAGGGATGGAATAGATAGTATCTGAGGTCTCCATCTCTAGACCTAGTATCCTGTGATTCCATAGGTAACTTAACTCTTCTAGCATTTCACTTTTCTAAGATGTAACATATTGGGGATGGACCAGATGACCTCTGAGTCCCTTGCAGTCTTAGAGTTTGACTCCCTTGATTTGAGGCAGAATGACCCTTCACACAGAGCCACCCCAAGGCCAGCTCTTCAACTCCAATGTATCTCCTAGTCATCAGCCTCACTCAGCAGGCAGGTGCTTGAACACTCACCCTGTCTGACACTTTCCTTTTTAAATTATTTCTGAGTTTCCAACCAGAGATGTTTTCCCTGAATGATGACGGGCGTCATGTCACATTATTCTCGGGCTGATATGAAGAGACAGACTCTAATGGAGAGCACCACTTCCTCAGCTCCATTGCTCAGTTCTCATCACCACCGGTTACTGTGGTGCTATTTGGGCTGAGCCCACCTCCCCTCACAGAGCCATCGTGAAAAGTAGATGTGTCAGGGCCTAGATGGAGGGAGAGAAGAAAATGAACGCAGGCTAACTGTTAAAAACCTAGTGGATGGGAAAAGCTCTGCTCTGATGCTTCATCTAGGAAAAACATTGTCCATGGGATCTCAGGGGCCCAGCTAATGGGGCCCATGCTCTGACTGGTTCAACACTCAGGAAAGGGTTCAGATACTGATTCAATGATGACTAAGGAACAAACTAATGCATTTCAGGAGTCTCATCACCTTAGGTTGATGGCAAGTTGATGAACATTTGGCTACAGCAGCCAGAGTTAAAATTAGTTGTCTTGGTAATAGGGGTAAGAGTCAGAAAACATACCCTTAATTATGTTAATGAGGGTGAGGTAGAAATTCCATTATGCCTCGAAGCTACTGAAGGGAGAGACCAAGTAGGACCTCCCTCGAGGATGGCTATATCCCCCTGAAGATGTTTAATGAGCCCTTAGAGTGAGGCATAAAGAAAAGCCATTCTGTCAGCATATTCTATGTGGTTGCTATGAGCACAGGGTTACCTAGTTCATTTTAGAGGGAATCCAAACAAAATGGACATGGTCCCTGCCCTCAAGGATCTCATAATCCAATTTGAGACTAAAGTATATACACAAATACACATACCCATCAACATCTCAGGCACATTTTACAAAGCACCCCTTTGTGAAATACTTTGTTCAGTTTGGAATATTGGAAGGAGAGGAAAGATTGGGGATATTATAGAATATGATTAGGATTCTATACTATATTTGGTAGGCAATGACTAAGCAGCTCACGGGGATTCAGTATTAGAAAGTCTAGGTTCAGATGCTGATACTACCTGTGAAGGACACTCTTTAGAGATTCAGCTTTCTCATCTGTACAATGGAGATAATGAATGATATTTATACTGCTTATTCCCCAGGGTTAATGTGAGCAAAGCCCTTTGTGGTCTCTGAAGTGTGCCAGAAATATGAGCTGCTTTTCTAACTGCATTTATTCTGTACCAATTATATACAAGAATAGTGTGAGATCATGGCTTGCTGAGGGTAAGGAAGACCTGAGCTCAAATCATACCTCTGGCACATAGGTACTGCTGGGTGACCTATGCAAATCTTTTATTATTTTACTAATCCCAATGACTCTCAAGGGATTGATGAGCACCAGGATTCCAATCCTACTTCTGATACAGACTAGCTTAGCTATATGAAACTGAGAATGACCCTCATCTTTTCAGGACCCCTGACAGCTCTTCAGGATAAGAAGTTAAGGGTGAGTCTCAGATTTCCATTGGTGGGAGGGATTTCCACATCCAGGAGATGCCCCACAGTGATGAAATCATTGATTCTGAGGAAAGAACCAAAACCACACCAAGTATATCCATTCTAACAGGATTTGGGCTAAATGGGAATCAGATGGTTTTGAGGATAATGGGGGAGGCTCCCTGGAAAGCTGGTCTCCTGTGAACTCTCTATTATTTCTTAATTAGGTTATTGTGTTTGGAATTAATTTCATCATTAACTTTTTTTTATTTTAGACCAGATTTCAGAGTTAATTAGTGTAATTAACTCCCAGTGAGGAATATCCCTCGACCAATACAGTTCATTAACACCATCTCTGCTCTACACCTAGAAAGGGCATCAGAGATTATCTTTCTGAACTCTCTCTTTTTACAGATGAAGAGAGTGGGGCTCAGGGAAACTAGAATCTTGGCATCTTCTAGCCTTATATAGAGTTGTCTGGGGCCATAGAGATGTGAAGAGCTTGACTCAGGATCACATAGCTAGTATATGTAAAAGGCAGGGTTTGAACCCAGATCTTCATACACTAAGACCAGTTCTCTACCACTTAGGCAACACCGCCTGTCTATCTGGATCAATTCTATTAAAATAATAAGCAGCTCTTAAGTTCTCAGCATTTCTATATATTCATAAATGTCAATGAGATCAGGTAGTGCAGCAGATAGAGCGTCAGACCCAGAGTGATGAAAACCTGAGTTCAAATCCATTTTCAGGTGCTTACTACCTGTGTGACTTTGGGAAAGTCATTTTTCCTCTACCTGCCTCAGTTTCCTTATCCACTAAATGCAAATAATAACAATACCTACCTCTGAAGGTTTTTGTGAGGACATGTGACGATATTTATATTGCACTTTAAAAAAAATAAAATTCTATGTAAATACTATTATTACCAACTTCAGCCTAGGGGCTCTGTCTGATAACTCTTTTTGTTTCCATTCCACCCAATTCAACAAATATTGATCAATAATAGTTAGTTGGCATTTACGTAACACTTTGAATCTTACAAACTGCTTTCTACAGGTTATCTCATTTCATCAAGTACTAAATGCATGCCACTGGGCAGAGCATTAGGAAAACAAATATAAGCAAACAAAATAGATAGCCCCTGCTCTCAAAGAACTTATATTCTAATAGGGAAAGACAGTATACCCAGGATAGATAGTCCCTGCCCTCAAGGAATTTAACATTTGACATCCAAGAGCTAAGTTATGTGGCAGGGAAAGTGACATGGTTGGCTTTGCAGACCCAATTCTGGGCTAGATAAGGCTAACTTAGGATCCAGTTTCCTATTCTCTGTCAGAATCCAGGGTTCTGGTGGGGACAAAGGGGTGACGGCACAGTGGGCAGGAACGGCAGAAGATGAATAAGCACTTCTCAGGAATGTCATGGTGGGGATCAGTAGCCACTCTAGATCAAATTAGCTAGTGACTACATCATCTTCAAGTTCTCAGATTCTCAGATAATGTGATTCTATTAACTTTTCCTCATAGCACCCCATTGCGGGAGGCAGTGTGAATAGTGGTATCTCCATTTAATGGGTAAAGAAACTGACCCAGAAAGAGAAGCTTTACCCATCCAATAAGATTCATGCCTCATTCTAACTGAATTTTTCCTCCTTGCTCTACCACTCAGGGAAGTGGATTGTAGTGGCTAAATCTCAGGGATGGAAGCTAGGAATAGGAGACTATGAAACCTTACTCCCCCTGCCATTTTCCAATTATTTAACCTCTCAGTGCCTCAGTTTCCTCATCTGAAAATGTTCATAACAACCCCTATTCTTTCTATTCCACAGATCATATCATAAAAACTCAATGGTCCAAAGAACATATGCTTACCTATTACATAAATGCAACAGATAGCAGTATCTTAGTGATCAGAGCATCCAATAATAGGTGGGTAAACCTCTATATCCAGGCAGTAAAGCACCAAGAATCTGAGGAGGTATCTAATATGGTCTCATTATTTTACAGAAGGGGAAGCTGAGGTCTAAAGAATGAAACTGCTTGTTAAAGATTACAAGGTTAGTAAGTATCAGAGGTAGGACCTGAATCCAGGTCCTTTGACTCCCAAACTTTCTACTGCAATGAACCACTTCCCATGGACTAACTGTCACATGGTGTAGAGGAATGAGCCTCGGATTTGGAGTCAGGAGGCTCTGGTTCAAATCCTGGTTCTGATACTTCCTAGCTGTGTGATCAGAGGCCAAGTGACTTCACCTCCTTGACCCATCACTGGCTTTACTTCAGAAGGTTTTTCTTCTGGGTTTTGACATTCTCATAAAAACCCCAGTCACAATAATTCCATTCTCATAAAATCCTAGGATAAGAGCTGGAAAAAATCTTAGAGATGACTTGGTTTAGCCACAGTTTGTCCAAAGTCATATAAGAATGAGTAAGCACAGCTGATATTTGAACCCAGGATTCCAAATTCAGGACTTTCCCCACTACAACATGATACTTACATTAGAATGGTTTTATCTTTTATTTCCTTCTTAAACTCAGTGATACCTAATGATTATCTTCCTGACTGATGCCTGTATTGTTAGAATGGATTGGAGACAGATTAATCCAAGGCAAAGAAATAAAATGGGATTGTTGTGATTAGGATCATTAGATGCCTGTAGCCTTGGATGAATATTAAGTGACAAGCCAATAGGAGAAGGATAATTCCCCTATCTGATGTACATGATTCCACCTCCTCTCCTATAATCCTGTCTTCCTCTTCATTTCCTAAGCTGTCCCTGCCACACCAGCCATGAAGGGTAAGAAGCTATTGATGGACATTCTTTCTGCAGTGCCTCAGCAGTGGTACAATCCCCCAAAGGGGATTATTTAATTTTTCAATAGGGGCAAGATAGGAGGCACTAGACCTGGAGTCAGGAAGAACTAAGTTCAAATCTGGTCTCAGACACTTACTAGCTATGTGACCCTGGGAAAATCATTTCATCCTTTTTGCCTCAGTTTCCTTATATATAAAATGAGCTGGAGAAGGAAATAGCAATGCACTGTAGTGTCTTTGCTAAGAAAGCCCCAAATAATGTACTGAAGAATCAGATAGGACTGAAATGACTGAAAAACAACAAATTTTTCAGCAGGTTAGAGGATCTCCTTGCCCTCATAACCAAGTCATTTTTTAAAAAGAATTATATTATAATTCCTTATAATATAATATATAATATAATATTATTTATATTATATACATATATATATATAATTATACAAGGCACCATATGAAACCTGTAAGATTACTGGTTATGGAGTCAGAGGTCCTAGTTTCAAATTCTGCCTCTGTTACATAAGATTGGTCTAGAAAGAACTCCAGGGACCATCCACTGAGTCCAGTTATTTCACTTAATGGATAAGGAAACTGAGGCTCAGAGAAGGAAGGACCTGATTGAGGACATAGATAATAACTGAAAGAACTTGTGTCTTCTTATCCTCAATCCAATAGTCTCTTTCCACTGGATCACTGTACGTTGTTCAGTCATATTCAGTCATGTCTGACGCTTTGTGACCCCATTTGGAGTTTTCTTGCAAAGATACTGGAATGATTTCCTATTTCCTTCTCCAGCTCATTTTATAGATGAAGAAACTGAGGCAAACAGGGTTAAGTGACTTGCCCAGGGCCATACAGCTACTAAGTGTCTGAGGCTGGATTTGAACTCAGGAAGATGAATCTTCCTGACTCCAGGCCCAACACTCTATCCACAGTATCTCCTAGCTGCCCGTTAACTGATCTCTATTGTCTCGAAATATCTATGGATTTGACCTTGGCCAATTTACTTCCTCCACATCCAAGTCCCTGATGGATTTCATCGGTAAAATGCAGAAATTGTATTAGATGGTCTACAAGGTCCTTTCCAGTAGTTCTTGGTCTTGTTGGTCTTATATTCTTGAAGAGAATCATTGGCATCCTGA
Organism: Potorous gilbertii; assembly: GCA_028658325.1. Taxonomy (NCBI): domain Eukaryota; kingdom Metazoa; phylum Chordata; class Mammalia; order Diprotodontia; family Potoroidae; genus Potorous; species Potorous gilbertii. Next base: position 8,227 of record JAQQSK010011666.1, read on the forward strand.
AGGTGATGACTTGTGTGTGACCTGGATAGGAGTGAGGCAGAGCTGTGTAGTCACTGACCTCACTCTCTTCTCTCCAGTCATAGAAGTCCAGGGGCAAGACAGAAGTCAAGACAATTGGGAATGGCCTGAGATGTACTGGATGTCCTTGATCTCTCTAAATTAAGATCTCTTTCAGGTCTCAGTTTGTCTAATGCCATACTGCCCATTCAATGACTGAGGGCTGGGTAAGAATTGAGACAAAAGATGATACCATCACAGAGATATGAATGTGGGAGGGGAAGACCCTCAGAGGGAGGGAGGGAAGGGGAGTAATATTTTATATAAGGATTTAGGACATTCCCAGCTGCTTGATATTCATAATCTCACTTACTCGAGGCAAGGGAGGTCTTCACCCAGGGATCCTGCTATCTGGGGCATTCCTGGATCGAGTCTGGCTCCCACTGAGACTTAGATGCAACTTCCTCAGCTGTCAAGAGGCCAATGAGCCATGGAAAGCCCAGAGCCAATACATGTGGATAGTGTAATCTCTAGGTGAAACAAACAAGAAAACACTGAGCAAAACTTCATAAGGTAGAGATCCTTTAAGAAGGGATGCAGTTGATTTTCTTGGTCAAATCTGTTACAATATTTTCAATTTCACTTAATATATTCTTTAATAGCCATAAAATTGTTAGGACTGGGAATAAGATGGACACAGAGAGGTTTCAGGCTTAAACCTAGGTAAAAGTATAGAAATTAATTGAATCTTTAACATCCTTATTGCCCCTTAGCAGCTGCCTCCTTCTCCATGGGACTTCCATTCTGTATTTGGCTTTAAGACAAGGTCCCTAAGAAAAACCCAAGGTTTCACGCTGCATCTGGGGCCATCTTCAGTTGTCCTGATCTATATCTGGTTATGGGGCCCAGATTGCTCCTGAGGAGAAAGTGAGGCTGGTGACCTTACACAGCCCTGCCTCACTTGAATCCAATTCACTTGCATGTTATGGCATAACCTCCCTGATGTCATGGTCATCTTTGAGAACTAAGGATAAATAACAGCCACAATGACATCCTGCACTGGTTCTAAAGAGCTCAAATCCACGGGACGAATGATCATTTTGAGAATGTAGATGCATGATGGAAGGAACTCCTGCTGTTTTATGACTTGGTAGTTGCATTGTAGGGAATTGTCTGAAGCCCAGAAAGGATAAGCGGTAGACCTAAAGTCACAAGCTAGTGAGTATCAATCAGTCAATGAGTGTGAATGACATTCAAAATGTATTAAAACAACCCTTTCTTACAAGAAACTGCTCCTAGTAAGCAAATTCTATGGACATAGAAGGTTTGTATAGGGTAAAGCGGAGGACATCTCCGACGGAAGACCTTAGCAGTGGTGCTGGTGGGATGAAGGGCCTAGAAAAGTGTTCTCTTAAAGAAAGAATTTGAGGTTAGGTAGAGGCAGGATTTGAATGGAAAGTCTTATTGACTTTACAGATGAAAATGAGGTCCAAGGATGGCAAGTAAATTCCTTGACTCCATGAATCTACTAAGTGGCAGAGGTGGGACTGACACTGGTTGCTGCAGAAAGGGAGCCAGATTAGATAAACTCTAGTGAGTACTGCTCAGTTTCACTGCTATTTTTTTCCACTAGCATATAGCAACACCTTTTTGCCCTCTAATCCTGTGTCAGTCATGTAAATGGTACAGAGACTGTATAATTAAACAAATGTAATAAATAATGTTAACATGGGAAGCATAGTTCACATTTCCTTAGTGCTTTGGACTTTATGAAGTCTTTGCCAGCACATCTCCTTGGATGCTCAGAGAGACTCTTCAAAGTAGTTGACACAGTTGAAAGAACATGGACTTTGGAGTCAGAGAAATTGAGTACAAATCATGGTTCAAGCGTATGATCCTGGTCACTTAACTTTGGTAGGCATCAGTTTGTCAATGTGTAAAATAAGAAGGTTGCAGTGGATAATCTCCAAAATCTTTTCCTTTTCTGGATCTATCATTCAGTTGTTTTAGTCATGTCTGATTTTTTGTGACCCCATTTGGGATTTTCTTGGCAAAGATCCTGGAGCAGTTTGTCATTTCCTTCTCCAGCCCATTTTACAGAAGAGGAAACTGGGGCAAGCTAGGTTAAATGACTTATCCAAGGTCACACAGCTAGTGAATATCTGAGACTGGATTTGAACTCAGGAAAATGAGTCTTCCTGCCTCCAATCCTAGTGCTCTGTGCACTGCGGTGCCACCTAGCTGCCTTTTAGAGCTATAGTCCTCCCTGTATATTCTTGGACTATATATACCTCTCTGGTCCTCTACTGTATCTTCTGTAAATTGAGGAGGTAGGATAAGATAACCCCTAAGGTTACTCTCAGCTCTAGATTTTCAGTCTCCATTTTATAGACTAGGGAACAGGCTCCATGAGAGGAACATTCTTAATTACACTGCCCAAGTCTCATATCCTATGCCAGGGTCCTGGGATTCATTTCTCTGCCTTGGTCTTCTTCCTGCCCTCCCTCAGGCCTTTTCTTTTCTAGCTAGTTGTCAAATTAGAAAGTGATTTGATAGACCAATTTGAGCTCATGTTATAATAGCTGAAAATTGGTTTAATGGGTTATCCCTCCCAGAATTATGTGCCCTTTAATAGGATAATTCAAGGGAATGAATGAAAGAATCCATTGATCTGTAAGTATTAATGGAGCACCTTGAGGGGATGTGGGGTAATAGAAAAAGTACTGGATCAGGAATTGAGAGGACCTAGACGTGAATATCACCCAGACTATCACTTTGCAAGACAAGTCATTTTCCCACTCTGGGTCTCAGTTTCCTCATCTGTAAATTATGCACATTCTTCTCCAGCTTTATATTTGTGATCCCGTTCTCCTAACACAAACAAGGCACTGCAGAATAACGTTTGCTGAATTTAGAGGGAATTTTAGGATCTGCAAAAGATTTTATATACATTATTCCATGTGATCCCTGCAACATCCCTGTGAGGTGAATAGTTTAAGCGTTCTCAGTCCCTATTTTACAACTGAAGATGTTTAGGCTCATGGAGATTAAGGCCACACACATAAAGCTTCAGCAGTAGGATTTGAACCCAGCCCTTCTGACCCTAGTGTGGATGTGCTTTCCACTGCACCACATTGCCTCCTTTGGTTCATTTATATCAGGAGTGGAGAACCTGCGTCATCAAGGCCACATGTGGCCCTCTAGGTCCTTGAGTGCAGCGTTCTGACTGATTCTACATTTTACCGACCAAATCCTTTTAACAAGGACATTTGTTCTGTGCAGTTTGGATTCAGCCAGAGGGCTGCACTTGAGATCCTAGAAGGCCACATGTGGCCTTGAGGCTGTAGTTTCCCTACCTCCAATTTATACCTCGAGGTATGGGGATCAAGGAAACGTAATTATCCAGCCATACTGTAAACGTGATTCTTAAGGACTTGCATGGCAGTTCTCATTTTCCCATGGCTTAGGAAGAAGCTTTGTGACTGTTATAGTGCAGGGTGAGGCTAATCATGGTGTACAGCTTCCCTTGAAGGGTCAAACCTCTTAGCAGGACAAGGCAGAAGAATAATCCTAATACAATGCAATAATACTTAATAGTAGATCTAATCTTGTTTTGCTGAGAATTGAACCTTCACCTCGCTTCCTGACCAAGAGACTTCAAACCATGAAGCCATGAACGCATGATGCTCTGTGCCCTCCTTTCCACTGCCTTTTATTTGTTGTCTCCCTCCTCTATTAGACAGAGATTGGCTTCATATTTATATTTGAATCTCTAGGGCTCGACACATCAGTAAGTGAATCATAAATGTTCTGTCTCTCTATCTTTCTGCCTGTCCCTCCATCCATTTTTTCTTTCTTTATATCTATCATCTCTCTCTCTCTCTCTCTCTCTCTCTCTCTCTCTCTCTCTCTCTCTCTCTCTCCCTCTCCCTCTCCCTCTCCCTCTCCCTCTCCCTCTCC
>JAQQSK010011667.1:0-12182 GCA_028658325.1 Potorous gilbertii
TCCTGGTTCTGCTCATTTCACTCAGCATCAATTCATGTAAGTCTTTCCCAGCTTTTTCTGAAATCCCCATGCTCTTCATTTCTTATAGAACAGTAGTATTCTGTTACATTCGTATACCACAACTTTTTCAGCCATTCCTCAATTGATGGGCAACCCTTCCTTTTCCAGTTCTTGGCCACCACAAAAAGAGCTGCTATAAATATTTTTGTACATGTGGGTCCTTTTCCCTTTCTTATGATCTCTTTGGGACACTGACCTGTAGTTTTAATACTGGATCAAAGGGTATGCACAGTTTTATAGCCCTTTGGGCACAGTTCCAAATTGCTTTCATGAGTGGTTGAATTAGTTCATAACTGAACCGACAGTGCATTATTGCTTCAATTTTCCTACATCTCCAATATTTACCATTTTTGTTTCTGTCATACTAGCCAATCTGATAGGAATGAGGTGATACCTCAGAGTTGTTTTGATTTGCATTTCTCAAATAGTGATAGGTAGCTTTAATTTCTTCACCTGAAAACTATTTGTTCATATCTATAAAGGATATTTTAAAAAAATTTGTAAATAATAGAATAAAAAAGTAGTAAAAAGAAAACTAGACTTGGATTCAGTAACTGGATTCTATTTCAAGTATAATCAATTATTTTGAACAAATTATTTTATTTTTCTGAGGTTGTTTCCTCATTTCCATAGTGAGAACAGTAATATTGGCTTTGATTATCTCAGAGTTATGAAGATCAGATAATCTAATTATGTGATAACAAAAGCCTTATGAAAATTTTAGCACATGTACTTAAGATAATTTATTAGAAATAATTATTAATGCCATAATATTTGAAATTAGCCAAAATTTTTTATTTGCTTTCAAATATTTAATACATCTTGGTGTGAGGATTTCAAAAGACTTGCCACACAGGTTTTTACGTTTACAAAAATTCCTTAGTACCCTTCTCCAATTCCTTTTGATCATATTGTTTCTCTTTCTTTAAAGGTACTAATTTTTGGATAAATTAGGATGGTATTTGAATGATATGCAAGCTCCATAGTGCCTGTTTATTGACTGTTATGCTATTAATGAAGTTTTAGATCAGATGTTAGGCTTACACTTTTCCTTGAGATGTGTTACTTTCTGTAACAGTCCAGAAGTCCTGGACTGCGAATTGGGAGACATAGGCTTTTGTTTCAGTTCTTTTTAACCTTGGGCAAGTGCCTTAGTCTTTCTGGATCTTTTCTTCCCTATAAAATGAGGGAGATGAATTAGATAATGCCTAAGGTTCTTTGCAGGTATAATTCTGTAGAACCCAAGTTGGAAAAAAATATATATTTGAGTTAGTCACATTTTTAAAAGTTGAAAGGGTAAAAGAAGAGTATATGAATTATGAGTATATGATGAATGAATTAAAAGGAATTCAAAATAACTGACTTTTTTTTCTTATAGGTTCATTTTTTTCCCCCTCAATGTATGTAACACTATACTAAAAACAGTTCCAGTCTGTAAATGTTCATGAAAAGTTATTTTAACTATTCACAAAAACATAAATTTTGATATGAATGTTACCTAATGAAACATTTCTACTATTTTCTTTTCTTATTAGGACTGGGCTAACAGTAATGTTAGTAAACAGATTGAGGACACTGTATTGTATGGATATTATAGTAAGTAACTTTTAGTGTTTTATTTACTATTTTTGCTATTCTTTGTCTAAGAAGATTCAAGTTTTTTACTTTTGAATGTTCTAATAATTATTACCTTGTCAAATCTAAGGCAATATTATGTATGAAGTTAATGTTTTCATATCTTATACCCCCAGAAGAAAATAATATAGTTATACTCTTAATATTAACCCTTTAGCCTCCTTTTAAAAAAATCATCTTTAATGCTTCCTTTTTCATTCTCCATTCAGTTTCTGACTTAAATTCTTGGTTTTCTAGATCTCTGAAAAGTTGTTTATATAGGTTTTCCAGTAGTAGCAACTTTACTATACCACTATGAGGTCTTCTTAAAAGCTCAACTCAAATAAAATTGCTGTAGTAAAAGATGAAGTGGGAAAAAGACCTTACTTTGTTCTCCCCTTTGCTATTTTATGAGGCTTTGAATATGTTTGGTTCTTTTTTCATTTTCTCTTATGCCAAATAATAAGAAAAAGTATTTGCTAGCTAACAAGGTAAAGGAGAAGGACCTTGTTAGCTAGCAAATTCTTTTCTTCAGATGTGAGAATTTCATAAAAATGAAGTAACTGTAAAAGCAAGCACCCCAACATACAGAGGAGGGCCTGCTGTACAGGCTCTTAAATCTGCTTTTCTAAAAGGGAAGCAACTTTTGAGGGGTCAGCAATCACTTTAATCAAGCACATGTATTATTCACTTAGTTCGGGGAAAAAGTCATCACCCTGAACTTTTAAGAAAATACAGACAAATCAAAAGGAACAGACAGGGCTTCCAACTGCCTGACATAAGCAATTCATACATCATAGGCCAACAAACAGATCATTAATATACCTAGTTACCAGAGAGAGAAGCACCAACATTTGGGTCTTCGAAGTCCGGGGGCTCCTTAGCAGCTGCCCAGAGTCTGGTTTGACCAACAAACACTTCAGAGAGTAAGCCCCAAAGTAAAACTTCACCTCAGAGTATTTATAAATTTTTCAGAGCCAGGGGGCATCATAACCCTTGAGAGCCAGTGCCTCACTAGAAAATTAACAACAGGTGTATGCCTTGCCCTAATCAAACTTTCCTTAATGGGCAGGCCCATTAATGAATGAGGAAGATCTATAAACTTTTCTTAGTTACCACTGTAGTAGCAAAACTTGGTGATCAAAAGTTTGAATAATCAAATCTCCTTAAAGAAAAATGACAACATTGAATATGAGAAGATTTTAGAAAAAGTCAAGGAGGCATATATATCTTTGTATTTATATTGTGTAGCTTACTTTTTTGTGTTTGTTTTCTTTTCTAGCTTACTTTTGAAGCCTCTAGAAGGCAAGATACAATATCCAATTTCCTACCCGTTTTTTCATCTAGAATGTAGTAGAGACAATACATTTCATTATTTTCCTTGGTGCTAATTTTGTTAAAGCTCTATTTTTAATACATAGATCATTCTTGGTACATACTTTTGAAATGTTATAAAATACTTTAAAAACTTACTGACTTTTTTTGTTTTTATATCACTAACATTTCTGAAACTCTTCTCTTTCCCAGAGATCCATATTTTTAAACAAAATGTCAAAAGAAATAGCTAAAAAGAGACTGTTTAGTGATACTAACTAACCAACCAACTCTCAAACAAATCTGAGAGTATGTAAAATGTTATACATCCATAGTCCACTATTTGAGTAGAGAAGGCAGGAAGGTGTGTTTTCTCATCTCTTCTCTGGGATCAAACTTGGTTTTAAGTTGTTTCCATTTTATGTAGATTTCATTCTCTCTCATCTTTCTCCTTCATCTGCTTAAAAACAAGAAACAAAAACATCTTTAAAAAAAATCAAAGTTAAAATAAATTCTTGCATTGACTGTTTCCAAAAAATACATTTGTCATTGTGTACCCTTAGTGTGTCACCTCTCTGACAGGACATGGGTAGAATGAGTCATCATTGTTCCTCTGGATTTAAAGTTGGTCACTGCTTTGATTAGAGTTCTTAAAGTCTTTCGGAATTGTTTGTTTTGACACTATTATTATTGTATAAAAATTGTTCTCCTACTTTTTATCCATTGGTGTTATTTCATACAGCTCTTCCCAGATCTGTTTGAAACTGCTCTTATCATCATTTCTTATAAGCACAGTATATTCCATTATATTCGTAAGAAAAATTTGTTCAGCTGTTCCCTAATTGGTGAGCATTTCTTTATTTTCTAGTTCTTTACCACTACAAAAAGGGCTTTATAATTATTTTTATAAGATTTTGACTTCCAAATTTTTCTTCCTTCCTTCTTCCCAAGATGGTAGGCAATTTGATATATGTGCAATTTTGCAAAACTCATTTTCATTTTTTGTCAGCTTTGCTGATCTTATGGATATGAAGTGTAGAACCCTGAATTCCTTTAATTTACATTTTTCTAATTGTGATTAGATAATTAGATTAGTGATTTTGGAGCAGTTTTTTTCATAGGTATTGCTAACTTTAATTTCTTCATTAGAAATCAACCTGTTCATATTCCTTTTCCATAACAATTAGAGCAGGGATGGGGAGCCAGTGCCTTCAAGCTAAGCTGCATGTGGCCTTCTAGCTCCTTGGGTCTGGCCTTTTGACTGAATCCAAGTTTTACAGAACAAATATAGACAGGATGTCCTAGAAGTGTTAGTGCAGTTTTAAGCTTTAATAGATTTTGTTTTAGCTTAAATAGTTTAAAACAGCACTAACATTTTTGGAACATCCTGTATATGTCATTGGTTCATTCAGCTCAATATTAAAATTGAACAAAAAGCATTCTTCACTTAATTTTTTTTTGCTTGTGAATAGTAAGGCCAAATTCTTAAGTGCCCATGAAACTCATTTAAGAGTCAATATTACTATCTGGGGACTTGATGCAGTCAACATAATGTCTTCTGCAAATACCAGCATCTTGATGCCTTCACCTAATCTAGTGAAGCAGTCTTTCATTTGAATCTTCCTCTATGCTCGTGACAAACTATAAAGCCAGTCATGGCAACACATCTGAGGACTGCTGCTGTGAATGATTTCATGGTTCTAATCACATAGTATAATGAACTCTATTTAGAAGTAAACTAAACATTGTTCAGTAAAGCATGACATTCATAGAAACATCCTTAATCAATACCAAGTATCCAAGTAAAGTTCCCTTTTAGACTAACATACTATCCACCCATAGGTAACAGTAAGAACAATCTTCTTAATATCAAGTGTCTAAGTAAAATCCTCTTTCATCTTAACTTGACGTTGACTTCCAAGTCCCATGGCTCTTCTTCGGTGGACTGACCACTCTCAACTCTCACCTAGATTCATACATAGGTAGCTCTGTGCTCCTGCTCCATCTCAGCTCATGGGGACTGCTGAACTCCGCAGCTTCTGCCTCAGGGAAAACAAAGCTCAGCAGGGCAACAACAGTGATAACATACCACCACACCATCATCTCAATTCACTCATAAAGACCAACAGTCAAGGCTTCTGTCTAAGAAATCAACACTGACCAACAGACAGGGCTTCCACCTCACAGATATTGTTAGACCTCCCTACAAACAAGTTTCCCTAACCTGCTCACTGTTGCTTCCCTCTGAGTTCTGCTTTTGTCTCCTCTCTCAGCTCTGATTCCTGACTGTTCCCTCTACATCAAAGACTTTCTAATCAAAGACTCTTGATTTGATTCAACTAAAGGCAAGACTCAATCAAAGGTACTTGATTGGCTAAAACTCTAAAGATCCTACTTTGCTTGCCATTTCACAAATACCTTTGGTAAACAAACACTTTTCCTGTTTTTGCCTTGATTGATTTAATTTAGAGTATTATGAGGCAGTTCTCTGTATCTTTGATAGAATCTAATATGACTGACGTGCAAGAGAACCTTTAGGTGGCCTTTTTTACTCCACCAAATCAAGGACTTTTTTTCCACAGTCCACAAACAATAGTCATAGGGGTATCCAGTATTTTTTCATTCCTTTCGGTTACTTGTTTTATGGAAAAAAAAATATGACCTGCAGAATATGAGTAGTAGCAGTGAGAATTTTATACTTAAAAGAAGTTATAAAAATTGATAAGAATTGGTGAGATGATTCAGATGTCAAATACAATGCTATGTATGTATGTAGCCCACAACATTTCTTAAATATTAAATTATTTAAGATTAAAATATACTTGAGAAATACAAAGATTAATGCCTCCCTTCCTCCCTTCCAAAACTGACTGACTATTAAAAATTCCCTCGATAAATATACTTCAATTCTTATGTTTAGGGTTAAGACCTTTCTTCATGAAATGAATTTAAAAAATAAATTTTTGTTGAAATGTTTTGTTTTCATATTCCCTATATTTTCCCTTTTGCTTCTTCCCTTGCCCCTTCTCAGAGATCCATCCCTTACATCTAACAATTTTTTAATAAAGAGAACAGAAAGTCAGAAAAACCTATCAATACATTGAGAAACCTGATATTTCAGAGGATTAGGGAAGGAGAGGTGTCTTTTTCACATCCTTTTTGGGCCAGCCTGGTTTTTAAATTTTTTTTAACATTTAAACATTTTTTTTCCAATTACATGTAAAAACAGTTTTTTAACATTTGGTTTTCAAAATTCCTTTTCTTCTCCCTTTCTCTTCTTTCCCCTCCCCCTTATTGAGAAGGCAAGCAATTTGTTTTTGGTTATACATGTTCAGTAGTCTTCAGTCGTATCTGACTCTGACCATATTTGGGGTTTTTCTGACAAAGATACTAAAGTGGTTTGCATTTTCTCCTCCAGCTCATTTTTCGGATGAAAAAACTGAGACAGGAATAAATGACTTGCCCAGGGTCACAGAGCTAGTAAGTGTCTGAGGCTGGATCTTAACTAAGGTAGAGCAATCTTCTCCAGGCCTGGCACTCTTTCCACTGTGCCATCTAGCTGCCAGGTTATACATGTGCTGTCATGCAAAACATATTTCAGCATTAGTCATATTGTCACAGATCAACCCCTACAAAAACAGCAACACAATAAAAAAGCAAGAAAAGTAAAGTTTTGAAAAGTATGCTTTCATCTGAATTCAGACTCCATTAGTTCTTTCTCTGGAGGTGGATAGCATTTTTCTTGATAAGTCCTTCAGAATTGTATTGTTGAGGTTGTTGAAGTCACTCACAGTTGATTATCATATATTATTGCTGTTCCTGTGTACACGGTTCTGATTCTGCTCACTTTACTTTGCCTCAATTCATGTAAGCTTTTTGGTTTTTCTGAAAGCATTCCACTTTCCTTTACACGCATGCTACAGCTTCTTCTGAGTTTGTGTTTTGATCTTCCTTGTTACAAAAGTAATGTTTTATGGTCAGGTATTTTTTGTTGTTGTTGTTGTTTTTGTCGTTGTTTGATCATTTTTCCAGCCTATTTCTTGACTTAACTTTATGTTAAAAGTTGGGCTTTGCTCCTGGGGTGAAGTACTGTTCCAAGCTTCACGTTTTTCATGTTGTTTTCAGAACTAGTTCTGGGAATCTGTCATTTTTCTATACTACCAAGGCGTCATGATCTAAGGAGAGGTATGGTCTTTGTTCTCCTGGCCTGCGTTCTTGGTCTATGAGAACACTTTTTTCCATCCTGGAACTCTAAACAGGTTCTCTGCTCTGTTGTGACCATGTGTTCCACTGTGCTAGTGCTCTTCATCATCATCATTAGGACCCAGAATCATGTATGAGCAATGCAACAGAGTCCTACACACCTAGTGATAGCAAAGGGTCCCCTGTAATTTCCTATTTCCTTAGTTGCCTGACCCCTTTACTATATGTAGCCTGAGAGTTCTGGAAGCCTCCATTTCAGCTGCCATCAAGGTGTGTTCCTGGCTCTTGCCAGGGTATGCCCTACTCTGGACTGCACTCCACTCCCATCTATGCTAACTGTCTGTTGTCTTGGGCTGAAAATTATTTCACACCATCCTTTTGTTGGTTCTGCTCTTCCAGAATTTGTTTTGAGGTGTTATTTTAAAGTTGTTTCGGAGGGAATTTGAGAGAGAATTCAGGTGTGTTCCCACCTTTACTCTGCAGTGTTGTCTCCATCCAACCTGGTTTGTTATAATTTTTCAACATTCAGTTTCTATTATTTTGAGGTCATTGTTTTTTCCATTTAAGTTGTTGTTATCTTAAATGTTTGTTGTATGTGTTGTTTTCCTGACTCTGTTTACATCATTTTTCATCACTTCATACAAGTCTTCGCTTGCTTTTTCATATTAATGACATTGGTCATTTCTAACATATTACATTCATGTGCTACTATTTGTTTAGCTATCTCTTAATCAGTTATATTAACTTAAATGTAGTAGTGGTTTTGTTGTTACAGCTGTATGATACTCTGAAGTGAATGACAAATAATGTACAATAACACTTAAAAACCTTTTCAAGGTGTGTCCATTATTCCAATGCCTAAGTTTTTAAAAAAAAATTATATTAGGAAACTGAAATATATGTTTCTCTTATTTGTACAGCATACTATAATTTTATATTATTCTTCCTCCGTACTCTTAAAGATAAATATTTTCTTTCCAGTTACCTCTGCTAGTGTTATGGATAGTAAAGCAATGATCTAGGCCTTGCTGTAGTTGGAAATTGTATAGTATAAAATTCTGTTTAATCAAGATTTATTAAAGCAAGTAACAACTATGGTTAGATCATTGAAATGAAAGCTTAAAAAATAGAAACCAAGTTTAAAAATTCTTCCATATTCAGATAGAATGGAAAACTTCTATTGAGTTGGTATTCAACCATTTATGTTGCATTTGGGAGGAGAACCCTTCTGTGTTAAAATTACGTGTCTGTTCGCTCATGTTTTAGATGAGAATCTAATGTGAAATTAATAAAAGTAGATCTCATTTAGAGGGAGCACTTTTAGAGACATAAATCATGATGTGGAAGTGAGCATGTAAAGGAACTTAAGAGTAGGGAACAAAAACAACCAGAGTACAATCGAAAATGGAAATTTGCCACATTGTCTGACTTAGGATGTGTTAGTTGACTCAGATTGTTTTAACTAGGAGGACTTAGGATATTCGGGTATAGAAAACTGAAGCTGATTTGTCATTCAAAAAATTGGCATTTTTTCAGTTTTTTTTTACTTTGGGTTTTACAGAAAACTACTATGTGAAATACAAAGTTAAAAATAGACATAAAATCACCAGGTATGAAAGAATTCACTAGAATCAGAGAGCTGAGAATTCAAAGGAAAAAAACAGACGTGGGCAAGTTGAAGTCAGACTTGGAGGAATTGATTTTCATTCTGGGAGATAGCTGAGGGTTACCCCCCTAGGTGATCTTGAAATGAAAGTATTGGAGTGTTTGTTAGCACTTCTCATTTTATATGTTACGTATATCTTTGCCACCTACCAGTGTTCCCACTGTGATTCTAGTGCCTGCTTTGGATTGAAGAGATTTATAAGCACAGCCAACTCTGGACATAAGAATATGTAGATTGTAGGTAAAATGACTCTCCACAGTCAAAATTATTTGTTGAGTTAAAATATCATTCACTTTATAAAAGGTGTGTGTATGTATGTGTGTGTGTGTGTGTGTGTGTGTATGTAAAGATTAATATTCTTTTATTTTTTTAAACCACTGTGGTAATCCAAACATAGATAGGTCTTTACCCTCCAAAAAATCTACTTTGTATAAAACCTAAACATAGTCTATAATTAGTGTTACTTTCAGTATCCCTGGAGACACATATATGTATATGTGTATATAAGCATGTGAGTGTGTATATTTATCTTCCTTTGACAGAAGTCTTTTTAATTGTATAATCCATATAGTTAAGAGCAACCATAGCAATATAATATGTTTTCTGGTGGCTAGAACTTCAATGCTTTGTATTTTAGAGGATAGAAGTCTGGGGAAAACTTACCTTATTTTTTGATCTGACTAGTAGAGATCATTGAATTTTTGAGATCCAGCATGTGGTAACTTGAAAAAAGAAAATCAGTGAACAATTATTAAAAACTTATTTTATATAAAGCCTTATGATAGACTCTGGGATTGCACAGACAAAATGAAAATTAGTACCTACATCAAAAAATGTTGACCAAGTCAAGTTGTTAATGCTAACACTGAACATTATGTAAGTTAAATAGAAGTCATTAATGAAAAAATATTTATTTTTTATAATCCCATTCAGTCTAAAAACTGCCCTAGAACTTGTTTAAAAAGGTTTGAATTACTGTTGAGGTCATCACCATCCTCTTAGTTACCAGTGCTTGGAAACTTAGGAGTCATCCTCCGTTTCTTACTCTTCCCCATTTCTTCTCTAAGGGCAGGCCCTAATCACCTATGGTAGCCTTCTGGTTAGTCCTCCTCTTTCCAGTATCTCTTTGCTCCAGTCCATCTTCCACTCAGCTGCCAAAGTGATGACCCACTTAAATTAAAGTTCAAGTCTGAACATGTCAGCACCCTGTACAATAAACTCCCTATTACCTACAGGATCAAATTTTACATCTTGTTTGTTATTAAGACCTTCATAACCTTAGCCTCTTCCTCCCTTTTCAGGCTTCTTACATCTTCTTCCTTTCTATATACTCTTCTATCCAGGCCTCCTTTCTGTTCATTTGACTCTCCAAATTCCAGCTCTTGATGCATTTTCATTGGCTGATCCTAATGTCTGGAATTTTCACCTTCCCCATCTCTGCCTCTTGCCTTTCCATCTCTAATTTATCCTATTTGTATCTGGATTGTACATATTTATTTGTATGTTGTGTCCCTATTTAAACTCTGACCTCTTCGAGAACAGGCTGTTGTATCTCTGGCAGTTGGTGTAGTATCTGACATATAGTAGGCTCTTATTAACATGCTTGTTTACTTAGCTTCCTTTGGCCATGTATATTTTCCAAATTGAAATTCTAAAATAATATTAGGTTTATTCAGTAATGTGACTCTTATAACCATTAGTGAGAAGTAATCCATGGACATTTTCATATCCAGAAACATTTTTCCCCTGTAATCTCTCAGTAGGATTCTTGACATTTTGTGTACAGCATATTTGAAACCCCATTGTTTGTTTTTCTATGTCTTTTGTGTTTCTTGAGAAGGTATCAGTACATTTGTCTTCGTTCACATAGTCATATAGAATAGTATAACTTATGTTTTTGATTGTCCAGGTGAATTTCCACTAAATGAGAAAACATGAAAAAATGTACAACTTCGTCTAGAATTATAGAGAATTCCGTATTTTGTTGGAATGCTTCCTACAAGCATATTGTTACAGCTATTAGTTTTTCACGTAGATCAATAAATTTGGAAAGCATTGAAAATAAGGGTTTAGAAATATTCTAGTGCTATAAATTGGGAATGCCAGTATGGAAAGCTATAAGCTGTCCATTTTGAGAATAAAAAAAGGAATTCCTAAGTACAGTTAAATCTTCGACTGTTTTGATGCAGTATTGCCTCCAGGTGGTGGTAGAGTTTTATGTGCACATTTAGAAAAATAATTTTCTTGGTAATTTACAAATTTTCATCAGGATTTTTGTCCTTTTCCTTCCCAGCTTCATGTTAATTTTTTAATTAGGAGTTACCTTTGCAAAATCCTGAGCATAAGAATGAACCTGTGTTTTTCTGTGTATTAAATTAAAGCTGGAAGAATTGTAGCTTCACATGAGGTTTCTTTTGAGTTGTCGTATATCTTTAATGGAGTGTCTAGAGTATTTAGAACATCATTCACAGTACTGTTTTGCTCTTGGGAAGCATCTTGCAACTTGTTTAAATCAATATGAGTCGTTTGTTATTGTTTACATGCAGTGTAATACATGTGTCTATTACAGAGAGCTGGGAAAATAGCTGATTGTGATAGAATTGTTCAGAAAAGCCCAATAACACACAAAGGTTCAGAAGAGATTCTGTGAGTTAAATACAATGATTTAATGACATTTGCTTTGGTCCTATATTTTTACTTTTGGTTTTTTGCTTATATTCCAGATGGTTGAGGTTGTTTGATAATGATCTCTGGATAGTGATGTGTTGTAGTGTAAAATGTAATGTATAGTGTTGAACTGAAGAGAGAAAATGCTGATATGGTATCAGAATGATATGTATTGGAAAGGGTTCTGAATGAGTCTGGTGATCCAGGGTTGTAGTTCTTTTTTCTTTGTAATTTATTTATTTAACTTTATACATTCATTTTCACAAAATTTTGGGTTGCAAATTTTCTCCCCATTTCTCCCCTCTCTCCACCCCAATACACTGAGCATTCTAATTGCCCCTATCACCAATCTGGCCTCTCTTCTAACATCCTTCCCTTGTCCCCATCTTCTCTTTTGTTCTGTAGGGCCAGATAACTTTCTATACCCCATTACCTATATTTCTTATTTCCTAGTAGCAAGAACAATACTCAGCAGTTGTTCCTAAAACTTTGACTTCCAACTTCTCTTCATCCCTCCCTCCCCACCCATTCCCTTTGGGAAGGCAAGCAATTCAATATAGGCCATATCTGCCTAGTTTTGCAAATGACTTCCATAATAGTCGTGTTGTGTAAGACTTAACTATATTTTTCCCTCCATCCTATCCTGCCCCTCATTGCT
>JAQQSK010011668.1:0-12182 GCA_028658325.1 Potorous gilbertii
AAACACCGGAGAACGTAGCAATAGATTGAACTTTCCATAAAATGATAGGCAGTATCTACCTAAAACCATCATCAAGCATTATATGTAATAGAGATAAGCTAGATGCATTTCCAGTAAGATCAGTGGTGAAACAAGGATGCCCATTATCACCACTGTTATTCAATATGGTACTAGAAATGTTAGCTGTAGCAATCAGACAAGATAAAGAAATTGAGGGAATTAGAATAGGCAAAGAAGAAACTAAGTTATTACTCTTTGCAGATGATATGATGATATACTTAGAGAATCCTAGAGAATCAAGTAAAAAACTACTAGAAATAATAAACAACTTTGACAAAGTTTCAGGTTACAAAATAAACCCACAGAAATCATCTGCGTTTCTATATATTACTAACAAAGCCCAACAACAAGAGATAGAAAGAAAAATCCCACTTAAAGCTACAGTAGACACTATAAAATATCTGGGAGTTTATCTGCCAAAATAAACCCAGGGACTATATGAACACAATCACAAAACACTTCTTGCACAAATAAAGTCAGATCTAAGTAAGTGGAAAAACATCAGTTGCTCATGGGTAGGCCAAGCTAACATAATAAAAATGACAATTCTACCTAAATTAATTTACTTATTCAGTGCCATGACAATCAAACTATCAGAAAAATGTTTTCTAAAGCTAGAAAGAATTATATCAAAATTCATCCGGAAGAGCAAAAGGAGAATTAATGAAAAGAAATGCTAGGGAAGGTGATCTAGCCCTACCAGATCTCAAATTGCATTATAAAGCAACAATCCATCAAAACCACTTGGTACTGGCTAAGAAACAGAGGGGTAGACCAGGGGAATTTTGTTAGGTACTCAAGACACAGTAGTCAATGAATATAGCAATATACTGTTTGATAAACCCAAGGACCTCAGCTTCTGGGATAAGAACTCACTGTTTGACAAAAACTGCTGGGAAAATTGGTTAACAGTGAGACCAAAACTGGGGCATAGACCAATGCCTGACACTGTACACAAGAATAAAGTCCAAATAGATACATGTTCTAGGTATAAAGACTGATACTATAGACAAATTAGGGGAGCAAGGAATAGTGTATTTGTCAGATTTATGGAGAATGGAGAAATTTATGACAAAACAAGTGATGAATGTTATGAAGTACAAAATGGAAAATTTTGGTTACATTAAATTGAAAAATTTTTAAGGTGAATTTTAAGAAGTGTGCATAAATTTCTGCATGTGATCTAATTGCAGATTCAAGAGTAGAATTAGATTTCCCATTAAGAAAACACGAATAGCTCATAAGTTACTACTCTTCACTAGCATAACTGTCTATACTAGAGTCCTATTCCTTAAAGAAAAACAAGAGTTTCCTGACTTTAACCTCACAATTTGATAGATTGACATTCTTGTTTCACAAGCCTGCTTATCCTTTTCTAATTATACTCCTCACTGTAAAAGAATGAGATACTTCAGGAGTTGAATCTTATGCCTATGATGAATTCAAATCTTAATTTAACTCTTAAAGTCATGGGATGACTGAATTCAGATCATAACAGCAGGATCTCTTCCACTTATAGTTCATTACAGTAATTTAACAATAAAGTAGCTTGCAAATGAAAATTTAGTAGGCCTTCTAAAAACCACACAAGAGATTTTTTTCAAAACATTTCTTCCTAAAATATTTTCCCTTCTGAAAAACAATTTCAATTTATCTATGGGGTAAATTAGTTTGAAACTTCTAAAATGATAGATATTTCTCTTTTCCACCTTAAAACAAAAATAAACCTTTAAAATTGGAATGAAACTAAGTTGCTGTAAATTGTTCTTCAGTAACACAAATTCCCATAGTGCTGCATCCCATGCAGCAGAGTTTGAACAGGGGTCACCTGTAAGGGAACAGGAGCACATGCAGTAATAGAAGAGAGCACACAGACACCAAACTGTTCTAGGCATAGCCTAGGCAGGCTCGGGAACAAGTGACTGCTCTGAGTCACTTCAGGAGTCAACTTTTACTTAGAAATTGATGTCATAGTTACATCACAAGATAAGGACACGCAAACATACATTTCCTGGGAGAGCACACAGATATATAATGTATAACTTTTACAACCCTTACAATATTTAACTTTTACGACCCATTGTCCTGTCTTCATAATATAGAATTCTATACAGTTTACTTAGGGGATTTTCTGCCTAGCTGGGTTCTCAAGGAGGCATGGTTGACCTCTCAGTTATGTCCCTGCTGATGCAGGAGACATATACCTCATATACAACTTTTGCTGCTTATGAGGCTTGTGATATCAAACTGCAGCAGGATGGAGTCCCTTACCATAGCACTATAACAAAATAAATTCCTATTTACCACCAAATTCCTAGTTATCATCTCACTCTAGTCAAAAGGTGCTTGTAAAAGGAGATTCAGTTTTTATGAGCCAAGAAAAACATAACAGATTAAATTAGCCTTATCACAATAACAAAATTTATCCGGCCTTTAAGATTTACTCAATATATTTTCTTTCCTTTGTCTTTAAATATATCATTAGAAATTAGAAAAATAATATGCTCTGGAATCTGACATACATAGTGAGTATAGTAGTTCACAAACCTACAAATTAACATACACACACACACACACTATACACACACACACACACACACACACACACACACACACACACACACATATATATATATATATATATCCTTAGATGAAACAGGCTTGGAAATAAGACCCCTATTTCATGCAAGGATTCCCATTTTACTCAGTAGGAATCCACAGCAGAGTTGTGCCAATTCCTTCCACAGAGTTGATAAGAATTTTTAGGTGACACTTTCTCAAGACAAAACTTGGAAGTTTATCCTAACCCATTCATTCTCTCCTATTTTTTTTGGTACAATTCTTTTTTTTGCGGAATTAAGTTTTTATTTATAGGACACTGTAAGACAGGACATTCCACATAGAAATAAGAACCCTTTTGAGAATAGAGATTTCATACAGTATGTATACAGTCCAGACTGTTCAAATATGCATTAGTGCTACATTAAAAGTCACATTTAAAAAAGATTTTAAAGTGGAGAGACAGCAAGACAAAATTATACCAAGAACAAGGCATATAAGACTTGAAGGTTTGATAGTAAAATCTAAAAGTTAAAGGTCCCAGGCATGCCATCTTGAATCTGGAAGGTATAGCCATCAGAGGTAGATTCTGGGACAATATTTTGATCTTCCTTTGCAAAGAAATACTTTTCAATTAAGCTCGAGGAAGCCTTATATACCATTTCATTTTTATGGGATTGAAGTGCTTCAATTCTGTCTAGTCCTCCACATTCTTCAATTAGGATACAGAGTTTTTCAGTTTCATTTAGTTTTTCAGCAGCCAGAAAAAGATTTGAAATTGCATCCAAAATAACCAAGACAATTTTGCTGTCTTTTGCAGACAAGAGGTTGATTAAAGTTTCCAGAATTCCATTTTGGACAAAATACACAATCTGCTCAACTGTTCCATCACTTGTGTAGTTTGTGACAGCCCACACAGCTTCTTTCTGTGACTTAAAGTCTCCCTTTGACAGAATTCCAACCAAGTATGGAACTAATCCATGATTCACAACTTGCTGTATTTGGTCCTGACTGCCAGCTGTGATGTTTGACATGGTTCATGCAGCCTCCTTCTGGATATGGGTTTTGGGGTGAGTAAACAGGCCAGGAAAGACAGCAAGTACTCCTGAGTTTGTTCATCTGTCCCAGTGACAGTGTTTCCTATAGCCCGTAAGGAAGGAGTCACTATGGGCAATTCACCAGATCCTAGAAGTTTCACTAGCTCTGGGACAACTCCAGTTTTCACAACCACTTCAATCCTGTCATTGGAGTCATCTGTGAGGTAGGAAATGGCCCAACAGGTGTCTGCCATAACTTCTGGATCATCATGATGCAAAAGACGAAGTAATGTAGGAAGAATTTGCTCAATAGCTTCTACTGGGGGAGCAGGATTCTTGTTCTGACAAAGATATGAAAGTGTCCAGGTAAGATTTCTTAAGTAACCCCATGCTAATGATGAATATCAAGAACTGCAAGCAGAGCTAAAAGAGGGTCTATTGCACCATACTTGATAACCAAGTCTCTGTAGGCTGAGCCATCACCTGCAATGTTTCCCAGAGCCCACACTGCCTGTTCATGGATGTGAGCCTGGGGAGAGGCCAACAGGGCAATGAACGCAGGTATAGCCCCTCCATCTACCACAGCCTTGGTTTGGTGCGATGTTCCAGAAGCAGTGTGTTAGTAAGTGCCCAAGCAGATTCAAACTGAATAGGATTGTGGTCTGTCCTGCCCAAGAAGCCTACAAGCTTTGGAATCATGCCAGCCTCAATTATTTGGTCTATAGGAGGCTGTTTTTCCCTAGAAAGGAGTTTCCTAGCAGCTTGGGTAGCCTGAAGTTGAACTTTCATAATATTACTATTTATGCCTTTGACGATATCTTCAATGGACCGAAGTGCTGAGCCCTGATTATTTCGGTTTTCTTGCAGAGGAGAAGTAGCATCATCAGGAAACGTGCTGACATTTCTTCTTTTCACCATCTGGTCATCTTTTTTGGCTTTCCTCAGTTCTACATTCACTTCAATATTCTGGTGCCTCATTTCTGTGCTGTCTTTCCCTTTGTTCTTAAATCTCTTAAGTTGGCCAGCTGGTGAATTAGTTTCATTAGTGGACATGGTTGTGTTCAACACTGGGAGAAAAGCAAGGAGGGAAGTTGCAGGAGGTCGCCAGGCCCAGTAGGGGAAGTGGGAGGAGGTTGCAGTTGCATCACGATTAGACTTCCAGCAATCACTACAGGTCAGCCCCGAAAGCCGTGTCTTTGATACAGTTCTTGATCTAACATCTATATTATTAGAGAATTGCTTTTTCAACAACATACTGATACAATTCTTTATCAAATTACACAATATAAGAAAATCTAGGAATACAACAAAACCTGAAACAACCTGAGAAATCTAAAACTCGAAAGAAACCCATTATCAGTTTAGGTGAATGCATTTCCAAATTACTTTGAGCAGAGAATCATTCATCTCATCATTAATATGTTGAAATTACAATTTTAAATCACCTGATATATTTTCATAATAGCCAAGATTTCAAATGAAAATTTGTTATCATAGTAAATATTACTATTACTGGTTTATAACCAAATATTTAATAGTTTCAAATAATCTAATTCTTATCACATCTTCTTAAAAGCCCAATTGATGTCAAAATTCAGAGTAGAAATCACTTTGTCTAATGTTATTTTTACCTCACAATGGTCTCTCAAATTGTGCAATAGAAGAGAATTTTAGAAATACAATAATAACAAAACAATAAATTTCAGATGATATTAATTGCATTTTCGGATTATCACATATAAAAATGATTGATCTTATTACTTTTGGTATTTTGAAACCACTTCAAGGTTAATAGGTATGGAATAATTATTAAATTAAAGAGATCATAATAATGTTGTTATATTTTTCCCTTTATAAATCAGGAAATTGTGACAGAGATAAAAGAGGTTGCTGTAAGCTACATAGTTGATATATTTCTGCAACTGGAACAGAGAAGGGTAGGTTTATCAAGTGCAGAGGTTGGCTGCCTTCTTACCTTATACTGCCAACTGGGCATTGCCTAGGGACTGGGGTGGCTGATGACACAGCTTTCCCAATAGTAATAATTCCCAGTGGTGGGGCTCAGGGAATGCTGGCTGTGGGGCTTGACCCATCCCTCTTTCCCACCTCACAGCTCCACACTTTGGTGAGGTTGGGACCACTTGCAGCTGCTGGGACAGGATGGGCGATACTCCAAGACTGTGCCTAGAGGGGTGGGCTGCAGGGTGGCCCCTCTGTGGCTACTACCCCCTTTCTGCCAGATGGGGAAAAGTGACTTGAATTCCCTACAATTCTCCAGCACGCTTTTCTCTTAATCTTATCTGGGATGAGAGGGGTTAACAGGTAAAACATGAGGCTTCTTGTAATCCCTGTACAGATGAAGAAGTTAGGGAGTAGAGGGTAGGTGTGCTGGGACCTCAAGAGTGCCAAGGCAGATTCTCCTAGAATGAATTCACATACTCAAGATATTTTTCAGTTAAGAGACAGTTTATTATCATACCAATAGAAGTGGGTGAAGTCCCTTTGGGGAACTTGCACCCTAATGGAGGTAAATCTAGAACTTATATAGAAAAGGAGCATAGAAAAGGAATGCCAGGGGTGCTAATTCGGTAATCTAAGGGTCCAGGTGTCCTTGGGAGTTATGGATGGGAAAGTGTAGGGAGTATACCAGACACCAAAGGAGTTGTCAGAGGCATGGACCTTGGGAATCTGGCAGGGACCAACCAGGGACAAAAATTCTTGTGCTAAGCACCACTCTGTCTGCTCTGATGAGGGAATTACGGAGTCAGGTCAGAAACAAAGGAAAATTTTCTCACAAGCAGGGGGCTACTTTCATAGACATGAGTTAGGGCTTTTAAGGGGTCCAGGTCCCACCACCCCATTACTGAGATACCCTCTTGACTCCAGGGGAGGGGGCAGGGAATGCTGAGTGAGCGAGATTGTAAGGAGGTGTTTTGGCAGAGGGTAAATTCCTGGAATTACCCCCAGTCTCAAGAGTTGTCTCCTGCAGTCTTAAAATGATCAATTTCCAAACTCCTTAATGATGAATTTCAAAACCTCCAGAATCTGCTGAGATGTTTTTAGCTTTATCCAACTTTTTTACTGTAGCCTCAATCTCTCCAAAATTAGAACTACAACCAAAAAGTCTTACAGGCTTTTCTCTTTTGAAAAAATAATCTAATTTGTTCTGCTTTCAGCTATGACCTCAAAATAACAAGAAAGCTTTCTTTTTTCTTCCTTTTTTTCCTTTCTCAGTGTTTTCTCTAGCTACAGCCCTCAGAAGTTTTCTTGCTGGCTGCATTTTAAATGTTACAAGGTAACAGACTCAGACATTTAAAAGATAGAGACAGACACAGAGAGTTAACATTACAAATACAAACTCTAGCTATGGAATGACAGGGAGAGGGGAAGTCAGAAAGCTTGGAGGGGCTTGTTAGAAATCACCATCATGAATAGGATATTATTACTCTAAGGAAGGGAGTTGGGGAATTTGCAAGAACTCAAGACTAACAGTGCAGCCTCTGTGCACCTTTCCTAGATGAGAGAGGGGCAGAGAGAGGAGATGGGAACTGGATCTTGCAAGCATTCCTGGGAGTATCCCTGAGGTTTTGGATTTAAAGAGACAAGTCCCAATGAAGTTAAGTTCAAGGACCTAAGTTCCCATTAGGACCCTAGTCTTTAAGAAGGGGAGAGGGGGAAGGGCATTAAATGGCATCAGGGAAAGGGTGCTGGAGCTGAGATAGTTTTGTGAACTGTAAGAGAAGAAGTTTCTGCTTTGTTCCCACCATTTAAGCAAACCAGCAGTGACAACTCTCCTACTCTATCTAGATATGACAGAATTGCAGAGGATATCCAAATGACAAAAAAGATCTATGCATGTGACCTTTGCCCCAGAGACAGTTTGGAGAGAAAAATGTGGACTGCAACAAATGAGTGGAGTCCAACGTTAGGAGCAGGCAGTAAATCTGGTCCACCCCTGTCCAGGCCGGAACTTTCACAAGAGCAAGTCCTGTAGGTGCCCAGTTCCAGTGCTGTCCAGGGGAAAGGTTCCATCTCCATAGTGGCTGTCCTATCTGAGTAAACGGCATCATAACTGTCAGTCTTACAGTTTGTTCTAAGAAAGATAACCACAATTAAGCTGTATATGCATGTTTATTTCTCTCAAAGCAGGTGATGTGTTATGGGTCCATACATGAGAGTCATAAGAACGAGCTCAAAGAAAGGCCAGTTGAAGACTTTATATCCTTACAAAGAGGAAGTATTTCCTTCTCCCTTCCTTCCTAATGCCTGTGTCAGGCAAAATTATAGTCTTCATATGTGTCAGCCATAGACATGGGCATAAAACATTAACGTCATAACAATATCCATAAAATTACAAGATAACATTCTAAGATCTAGAAGGCGGGATTAGGTGGGAGGGCAGGACCTAAAACCCTGGACTAGTGCTGAGCACTGGCCAAGAGGAGGCACAGGGGCGGGGCCGGGGAGAGGCGGGCCACGGAGCATGCGCATGTGACCTCGCTCGGCCTGCGTGCGTGGGTGTGGCCGGGCTTCCTGCGTCCTTGTGGGCCGGTCCCCTCCCTGCTTCGCCCGGGGTGGGCAGGGAGGCTGCCAGGACTCGGCCGCCTCTCTCTGCTCGCCTACCGAACGCCTCCCCACCCTCCGGCCGGGCCGGGCCGCGCGGAGCTCGCTGTGCCCGCCCCTTCCCCCACTGCCCTCTGAGACTTGAGACGCCGTTGTGACCGGCCCGCGCACGCGCACACAAGCTCATCACACATTTTTTTTTTTTCCTCCCTCTGACACACGCACGCGCACTCACAGCTCCCCGGAGCCATGAGGGTGGCAGGTAGGAGGGGAGCTAGCTCCCGGGAAGCCGGGGGCGGGGATGGGGGCGCCGGGGTGGCGCTTTGGAGGGAGCTCGGAGGGGAGGAAGAACGGCCTTGCAGGCGTGAGGGCCGGCTGGTGCAAAGGCCTGGAGGACGGGCCCTGGTAGTAGTAGGTTGCGAAGCGCTCCCTGAGTTGACAGCCGAGTAAGGCCTTTCTAGGCCTGCGCTCGGGGCGCCGCCTCGGAGGGTTTTTTGGCGGCCGCAGCAGCAGCCCGGCTTACGATCTCCTGGGGCAGGAGGAGACCTGCCTACCTTGGGGGGCTCGCCCGCGGGCTGTGGATCCCTGAGGGGGGCCCGAGGTGACCAAAATGAACGATGAGGACCAGATGGAAAGCCGAGGAATCTAGTGCTAGGAAAATCGGGCAGAGAGAACAGGGATATTGCAGAGGAAACCGAGCAAGGATAAATCGAAGTAGGAAATCCCTCAGTTTCCTCTTCAGTCCAGGCCATTTTCACCGAGGGCTTGGGTTTTTAGAGCCTAAGTGAAGGGAGAAGCAGCCAAAGAGATCAGAGCCTCTCCCATCAAGGATCCCCCCCCAAGAAAACCTCAACCCCATCCCAGTGTCCCAAAATTATTATCAAAGGAGATCAGCCTGGCCAAGGGTGGTTGGTACACAGAAAAATACCAGCAGTCGTTATTATTATGGAAATGAGGAGATTAACTCAACCCTAGATGATCCAGCCAAGTCCTTTCTGGACTATTAACCAGGACGGCCAGTGCAAAAGAATATTTGGAGTCTCTTGCTAGCAGGAGCTTTGATTTTCTATTCCTAGGGCCCTACCACACTGCCTTGTACATAGCTATAGGAGCAGTTCATATAATCTTGGAAAGTTGCCTAGAGGAAGGAAGAGTAAGAGAAAAGGAGAGAGAGCAAAGGATGAGGGGTAAAGGGGGAGAGAGAATGGGAGGGATCGAGAAGGGAGAAAAACAAAGAAGGAGGGAACAGGAGGGGTGGGATGGGGTAGAGGAAGATCAAGAGAGAAACGCATTTGCCCAGGTTTCACAGTCTGTGTGGATCAATTAATGGACAAGCTGGAATTCAGAGATGATTCCTCCCTCCTGAGCTCATCTTGCCATCTTCAGAAAAGTACTTTTGCAAACTTTAAAGGACTATGGTCTGTTGCAGGCTAATTTCATTGACTCCCTTGCAAGTCCATAGGGATGCTCTCTGCACTGAGAAACCATCTCCTTGACTGTCCTTCTGCTATGGACAGGCTCAAAGGTTTGGACTTGGAAGGGGCCTGGGAGGTGATCATTTCCCTTCCAAATGAAGAGACCCTGAAGCCCAGAGTCCCAAGGGAAGGCAGGCAGGCAGGTGTACATGTTTTCTCTCCATGTGCCCAGAGATTCCTGGACCATGGACTCCAAAGCCAGTCTTTCTGCTACACCAACCACACGTCCTTCCCTGCTGGGAAGCCACAAAACAATAGGGTACAAACTATATATAGACTGATATCTTCCATCTGTACAATGGAAGATGTTTCTCTTGATCTTTCTCATTCATCTAGTTTTCCCAGCACTTTTTATCCCAGATACTCTTATCCCAGAAGCTGGAGCCTTTCAGTTTATCAAACACTAGATAACTATGGTCATTTTTTTTCCACTGATCTATCATTCTGTTTCTTAGCTAGTACTAGATAGTTTTGCTGCTTCATAATATAATTTTAGATCTGGTATGGCCAGGCTACCTTCCTTTGAATTTTTTTCCATTAATTCCCCTGATATTTTTGACCTTTTGTTATTCCAGATGAATTCTGTTATTTTTTCTAGCTCTGTAAAATAATTTTGGGGAGTTTGATTGGTATAGCACTGAATAAGTAAATTAATTTAGGTGGCATTCCCAGTCCTGGGAATGCAAAGGGCTCAAGTAGGGAGAGAGATGGTTTGATAATTGAGAGGAAACAGTACAACCTAGGTAACATGGCTAAAGGCACATAGGAATGGTTCAGCCACTCAGGGATACATTCAAACGGTACAATAAATGGTTTTAGTTTCCTAGACATGCAGGGCTAAGTTCAAACAACACAATAAAGTTTTTCTTACCATTCACAAAATTGCATTTTTACATTAAGTCAGGTACAGATTAAAGCTTAGATGGCTCACAATAGAGCAGTTTTGAGAAGGGAGATTTACATGTCACCAAGATAAACAAGAAAAGTTAAACATGAACCATACAAATCAGTGTTAACTAATACATTCTTAATGTCCATTTAAACATCACTTTTTGAATCCCAGGTGTCTCATGTAGTTATCTGATACCTAGATATCCTGTCTTTGACAAAAGGTTTTATACTCAGGACAGTCCAAAAAAAGAGTTCTGCTTCTCTGGTTCAGATCTAGAAATTTTCCAGATAATGCTGACAGTATAAATTAGTAAAATCACCTCCATGTTTTTTTGAAACTTTATAGAATTTCACTTTATATATCATTTGCTGTTCTATCCTTACCTAAATCCTGTATCTGGTATAACAATCTTTTAAAATGTGAGGGTCCAACCATAAAATGAACTCATCTGCCTTTTAAAATTATTGGACATATACTTTAATAAAGAAAAAATAATTTCACTTTCTTTTATCACTATCTTACACAATTTTGTGCAAAAATTCAAATTTGAGATCTTATTACCAAAACATGATAAATTTTAGAAGCCAAGCACATACATCTGTATATAATTCCTGGAGGAATCAGTCTGATCCTGTCGCTTTTCCTCAAAATTTGCTGTTGTATTTAATTAGACATCTATCCCATTACATCTTTATCTTATTACCTGGTCTAATTACTTCCTCCTTTGAAGCATGTTATCTCTGTGTTGTATTTATATATTTGGCCATGAATATAGGTTAAAGTTGTAAGCTATTAATTCTTGCATCCTGTTATAGTAACTCAGAGATGTTCCAATATCCATTATTTAATAGATTTAGTCTTGTACTTACAGAACTTCCTGATTATAGAGCTTTTCTATCAAAGAAAAAGAGGGACAATGTCGTATAACTTAACAGATGGAAAGGAATTCCTTAGTTCTGTTTGATTCCAGCACAACTATCTAGGGATAAGAGGGGTTTGGATAACCCCTATTCATTCCCAAACCTTATTATCTGCCTTCCACATTTTCAATCAGACCTTTATCTTTCCAAATCTCTCAATCCCATTATTCAAATTATTCCACTTTCCTTTACATTTTAACCATAAGACAAGATAGCTCATAAGTTACTACTTTTTACTAACATAACTGTACTGGAATCTCATTCCAGCGTAAACAAAGCAAAGAGGTTGATGACTAACCTTACAGGTTGACAGATTTATGTCTTTGTTTCACAAGTTTGTCATTCTTCTCTAATTATACTCACTCTAGAAGAATGTAGTATTTCAGATTTAAATCTCTTACATATAATAAATTAAAACATTAATTTAGCTCTTGCTTAGGCCATGGAATAAGTACAATTCACATCAAAACAGCAAAATCTCTTCTGCTTTATAGCTCATTAAACCTTTATGAAGAAAATTAGTTGGAATCCTTTAAAATGATAAATATCTCTTTCTTCCTCCTTAAAGCAAAAATAAACCTTTGACATTAGAATTCATTTAACTCTCTTGGTGTAAAGTAACACAAATTCACAAAGTATTATAACAAAACTAAATTCTTAGTTATTACAGAATTCC
>JAQQSK010011669.1:0-12182 GCA_028658325.1 Potorous gilbertii
TCCTTCCCCTGGCCAAGGCAGAGCCTTCTAGGTGCTCAAGAAACCACCATGACTTATCCAGCAAATTTTCCTCTCTATCATCTCCACTCTCACTTATCCTTAATCTCTCCATGTACTGGAGCCCAGTAGTAACTGGTGACTTCCCTAGTGCCTGCAAATATGATAAGATTTCCCAGTACAGTTGTTACACCCATGTCTCCCTCATTCTCAGAAAATCCTCACTTGCTCCAGCTACCCTTGTTATATGTTATCCTATATCTCTACACCCTATCTTGGCTAAACTCATTGAGAAGAAAATCTACAATTGGGTCCTCTACTTGTTTTCCTTATGTTTGCTTCTTAACTCTTTACAGAGTGGCTTCCAACTTCATTCAACTGAAGTTGGTCTTTTCCAAGTTACCAGTGATCTCTTAATTACTAAATCTGATGGCCCTTTATCAGTCCTCATTCTTCTTAACTTCTCTGCAGCCTTTGATACTGTCAGTGACTCTCTTCTTCTTGTTACAGTCTTTTCTTAGGTTTTTGTCATGCTGCTGTCTTCTGATTCTCCTCCTACCTTACTGCTGCTTCTCTTTTGTTGGATCTTCATGTGAGTATTAGCCACTAATCATGGGTGTCCCTTAAAGCTCTCTCTTGGGCCTCTTTCTTATTTCTGTCATCATATATGTTGCTGCTTTCATCATATCCCATGGATTCTCAGATTTATTTATGTGACCGTATTATCTCTCCTAACCTTTAATCTCACATCTCCAACTGCCCACTAGACAACTCGTAATCCTCCACACCTCACTTTCTTACTCATTTTTTCTCTTTAGCTAAATCTTATCAATCTTACCTTTGCTGCATCTATTATATATAGGTCTTCTTTTCTTTTCTGCCACTTCTACCACCCTTATGTAGGCCCTCATCACCTCAATTATATTGCAATAATTTAATATTTAATATATTAATATACATAATATATAATTAATTAATATAATAATATAATTAATATATTTAATATGTAATTGTAAGAAGGGTATTGCAATAGCCTTTTTGAGGGTCTGTCTCAATTCTGTCCCCACTCCAATCTGTCATTCATTCATCTGTCAAAGTGACTTTAGAGGATGAAATTACACAGTTGAAGAGGTGGAAGGAGTTTATTCTAAGCCTACAGAACGATTTGGAACAAGGGTCAGAGGAAGCAGAGAGCAGTTTCCATTTAGAAAGCAGACCATTTTTTAAAGGAACCATGGAGTTTTATTAAACAAAATTCTTTTGGGAATATTCATCCCTTCATTCAACAACCATATTATTAAACTCCTCCAGTGTACCACAGACTACGTCTTACTTTGTATGAGGGACTAGGATACAAAGTTGTCCTGAAGGAAGTGACATCCTATTTAGGGAAAACATGAATGGCAATGAGTAAATTGAATTGTAAAATATAAACAAATTTAAATATATTTTATAATAACATAAATGATAAAATATAATAAAAATAAATAGTACATAAATACAAATAAATTTATCTAAAATAATTTTTCGATGGACACTAGTAATTAACAGAAATTAATTAATGCCTCATGACTCCTGAGCTGAGCATTGAAGGAAGCTGGGGATTATGAGAGGTAGAGGTGAGGAGAGAACCTTTTCCAAGCTTGGCAGAGTATACAAAGGCACATAGGTGGGAGATGGAATTTTGTGTATGGGCAAACAACAGCATATTGACTAGTTTTCCTACAGTATGTGTTGATTCTTTTCAACTCTGTGAAATTCTCTGATACCCCATTTGGGGTTTTCTTGGCAAAGACACTGGAGTAGTTTACCATTTCCTTCTCCAACTCATTTTACAGATAAAAACTGAGGCAAACACAATTAAATGACTTGACCAAGGTCACATAGCTGATAGGTATCTGAGGCAGAATTTGAACACAACCCCTTCAGACTCCAGGGCAGGCCATTTATCCAGTGGACCATCTCATTGCCCTGTTGGGTACACATTTTATATTTTTTCTGGAAGTGATGGTCAGCAATTAGTTTTAGGGCTTGCCTTGTAAATTTCTTGGGGACATGGACTGGTTGGATTTGGACTTTGTGTCCCTGATGCATGACATGCAGTAGGAGCTTAATAAATGCTCCAAGACTGATTGATCAATTAGCTACAAATGGAAGTGCCCAAGATTTACTGAGATCAAAGTATTTTTAATACAAACTCTTTCCCATTCATCCTTCATTTCCTGTCTTGTTTGCTAAAGGCAGATGTTGCTGACCGTGTTCCTTAAATACTATGTTGCACTGAATCTACCTCACAAGAATCAGTTGTTGGGCTGCAGTTGGACAGATGATTTACACAAAGAATGTCAGTTGGAAGAATTTTGGGAATCACTTTGGGTTAACCAAGGAATTTAGTCCGTTATACCACTCCATTGTCCATCCATAAAGAAATCACACATACACACACACACACACATCTACATACATATGCATATACACACTCACATACAGACAAAGGCACAATTCTCCTTGAGCATAGTGTCCATAATCCTCTCTAGTCTCAGTTTCTGACTGATGCTACTTTGTATTATCCTGTGAGGGGACTTGGAGGAGTTTGGGTGGGGCTGGAGGAATGAGAGCTTTGGATGCAAGTGGGTCTGGGACTTAGAGAAAAGGAGTAAAGTCAAGATTGATATGGGAGCTCTGAAAGCCTTTCCCCACTTCGTCTCCAGGCTTTCTCCAACCTGTTCTTCCTCTTGCTTGTACCTTCAAGCAGAGGGATTCAATTGAATAGGTATTTACTGAGTGCCTACAGCCCAAAATGTAGGGTATTCAATGACTTACCTTTCACAGCAAGGTCTAGAACTTGAGGTGTTTAGATTTCAGGTGGCTTTTCCCTCACGGTGTTAGTAGCAGAATCGTGGACATTCTGCAGAAAGTTTTCCTGCATCTGCTCAGTTACCAAGAGCGAAGTATCTCACCTCTTTTCTTTTCATTTCCTGGTAACAGGTGG
Source organism: Potorous gilbertii (assembly GCA_028658325.1). Lineage (NCBI taxonomy): Eukaryota > Metazoa > Chordata > Mammalia > Diprotodontia > Potoroidae > Potorous > Potorous gilbertii. The sequence continues at coordinate 2,990 of JAQQSK010011669.1, forward strand.
ATCCTTTGCAGACCACCAGAGGTCCCCAGAGAGCTAAGGACGCTTTGTCACTGTTATTTAGAGAATATCCCCTTTCTCTGCCCAGACATTTAGGAAACCCTTCCAGTACTCTGAGTGACCTTCCCTTTGTATTACACCTATCCTGCAATTGGGTCCGACAGTACCTTTGTATGACATCTAGTGCGCTCTTGGATTTCAAAGAGCTCATTACATTGAGCTGGTGGAGACACTTCCAACTGTGGCTTTGTGCTTTGATGCTGGACAAGTCCCTCAGCCTTTCTATTCCCAGGGTCCTCAGTTGTGGCTGGTTACTCTTGTTTTCATCTCCGGTCTCTTCTCCTTCCCACTCTTCCCTTTCTTTTCTCTTTTTTCCTTCCTTTTCCTCCTTTTGCTCTTGCTCCCATTTTCTCAGTCTCTCTTCTTATTTCTTCCATCCCCCTGCTCTACTTCCCCTAAATAAAAGGATTTGTTCTGTAAAACTTGGATTCAGATAAAACCCCAAAGACGTAAGAGTCTACATGTGACCTCAAGGCCACAGGTTCCGCACTGGTGAACTAAACCAAGATTAGAAGCCAGAAACTTTGGTGCTTGATCCATTGTTCCTCTCTTTATGCCTCATTTCCAGACTCTGTCCTGGAGGTCAGACTCATAAACACAAGAATTGAAGCCCTCCCTGGAAGAATGTGAAGGAGGCTCTATTCCTCCTTGACCAGCTGTACAACTTTGTTTTATGCAATACAAACACATGAGTGTATACCCACACTCTCAGCTGACTGAATCAGGGTCAATAGATGGAAAACTTAGGGTCAGCTCTGCACATAGGCTAACATTCTCTAACTAAGCTCCTGGATTCCATCACCTTCATATTATGCCCATTCTTCCCAGTGAAATGGTTTCTAGTCGGAGTCTTTTTGATAGATTATGTCTCTCCCTCATATCCTCCATAGGACCAGCCTAGCTAAGTTTGTAGAAGTTTATCACCTTCCTGGCTATATAGGTAATTTATTTTATGACCATAACAACTTTAATAGACTTTTTTCTAACTTACAGAGAGAGACGTTGTCATTTCCATGGAGGGAATATTCATACCAATGAAATGACAGATCCTTGAATTACTGAAGCATGTGTGGTGAATATGTTTGTATGTATTCATATGAGGCAGCTAGATTGGCTCAGTGCATAGAGCTCTGGGCCTCCAGGCAGGAAGTTGTTATTCAGTTGCTCTCATTTGTGTTTAACTTTTGATGACCCATTTGGGGTTCTCTTGGCAAAGATAATGGAATGGTTTTCCATTTCTTTCTCCAGCTTATTTTATAGATGAAGAAAATGAGGCACAGGGTTACATAATGAAGATGTCTTTTTGACTCCCAGGCTGGCCCTCTCTCTACTTTGATAGTACAGAGTCAGGAAGTCTTAAGTTCAAATCTGGACTCAGACACTCAGTAGCAATGTGACCCTGTGTGTCACTTAACCTTGTTTGCCTCAGTTTCCTCATTTGTAAAATGAACTGGAGAAGTAAAAGTAAAGTAAAAAGGAAATGGAACCCATTACTATATCTTTGCCAAGAAAACCCCATATAGAGTCATGAAGCGCTGGGAATAATTACATAGTGTGTATGTATGTGTGTCTATGTACATACACTATACGTACATATATTTCAGAATCTTACACCAAGTCATTCAGATAACAATTTCCAGGGGTCCCAGCCCTTGAAAGTACTCACTGTTGGCTGGCATACTGGCATTCTTCCCAGACTGGTAGGAAGCTAACCTTTCTGTTGTTCAGTTCTTCTGAGTCAGGGAAGGAGGACTTCCACAGAGCACAGTCTCATCATGTAAGTAGAGCCACTAGGCAATTAGAGGATGTAGGTAGCATCCCTAGGGGGCCATTGGGCAAAGCTGGGACTGGATGTAGGCCTCCTAGTCAGGTTCTTAGGGTTTAGCACACAGGGGACCCAACAAGGGATGTTTTTTAATGACTTTTTAGAAACAGATAAATAAATGCCAAGAAATTCTGCTCAATAGCCCATGGTGGGATTTATTTTGTTATTAGTCAAGTTGTTTGTGTTTCAGTGAAGGCTCTATTTTTCCTGGTTGGCCAGGAACGCACAAGGGTACAATGTTGAACTGCTGACATTTGTAAAACATTGGTACTGTGTTCAAATGCAGGCTCTACAGCTGGAAGAGACATGTGACATCATCTCATCCAACCTACACCTGAGTCTACTGTATAACTTGACTTTAAGTCAGCTTCCCTTAATGAGTTTGTGATGGGGAATTCTCTCCTATTGAGGCAGGCTTCTATAAAGCTTCTAGAGGTTAGGTTATTTTTCCTTATATGGAGCCCAAATATTTTCCTCTCCAACTTCAATCTACATTCCTAGTTTGTTATATGGGACCAAGGACAACAAATCTAATTCCCTTCCCATAAGACAGCCTTTCAGATATTGGAAAAAAAAGCTCTTCTGCTTCCCCCAACCCTTTTCTTACACAGATTACTACATACTCACAAATTCTAATTGATTCTAATTTGAATTAATTATTACATTTAAATTATTCTAATTAATTGTAATTTAAACATTCTCCCTCTTCTAATTTTTTGGGGTAATACTTTTTACTTATTGCATTTGAACTTGGGAAACAATAATGCCTATAATTTTCTCCACACAGAGAAGAGGATTCCCCCTCTTTGAACAGGAATGCTTCATTCCTTAGTTTACCTGTCAGATCTTTGAAAGAAGGAAGAAGTTTTTACCAAACAAGAGATAGAGAGCATTATGAGATGTAAAATGGATAATTTTGGATATATTAAAATGGTTTTACACACATGAAACCAATACATAGAAGGGTAGAAGGAAAGCAGAAAAATTTTTCACATCCAATTTCTCTAATAAAGGCTTTACCTCTCAAATAAAAGGGAAATGAATCAACTTTATAAAAAAATCAACTTCTAATTGATAAATGATCAAAGAATATGATCAGGTCATTTTCAGACGAAGCAAGCAAAGGTATCTAGTCATAGAACAATGTTCTAAATCGTTATTGATTAGAGAAATGAAAATCACAGCAACTCTCAGATATTGCCTCATGCCTATCTGATTGACTAACATAAGAGATAAGGGAAATGATAAATGTTGGAAGGAATGTGGGAAAATGGGGACACTAATGCAGTGTTGGTGGAGTTGTGAACTTATCCAACCATTCTGGAGAGTGATTTGGAATTATGTCCAAAGTATAATACTGTGCATATCCTTTGACCCAGCAGTGCCACTACTATGTATCCCAAAGAAATTTTTCAAAAAGGAAGAGGAAGTATAAGTACAAAAATATTTAGAGCAATCCTTTTTGTGGTGTCAAAAATGGGAAATTAATGGGATGTCCATCAATTGGGAAATACCTAGACAAGTTTTGGTATATAATTGTGATGGAATACTATTGTACCATGAGGACTGATGAGCCGGATCCTTTTAGAGAAATTGGGAAAGACTATATGAACTAGTATAAATGAAATAAGCAGAACCAGGGGAACTTTATACATAGTAACATCAATATTGTATGATGATCAATGGTGAATGACTTTAGCCATTCTTAGCCTCACAAAGCAAATAAATAATCCAAGATAATTTTGAGAAATGAGAAATTCTCAGGTATTACCTCATGCCTATCAGATTGGCTAACATGAGAGATAAAGAAAATGATAAATGCTGGAAGGAATGTGGAAAAATGGGGGCACTCATGCACTACCTCCAAGAAAAACTAGTGATGGAGTTTGAATACAGAACAAAGCTTATTTTTTAAAATTTTCTTCTTTTTTTGTCTGTTTTCTTTCAAAAGACTAATGTGGAAACATGTTTTACATGAGAACACATGTATAACCTTGATAAAATTCCATGTCTTCTCAATGAGGGATGAGGAAAGAAGAGTGGAAGAGAATTTTGAACTCAAAATTGCAAAAATTGAAGGTTAAATTGTTTTTGCATGCAATAAAAATATTAAAATGAGTAAAAAACTTCCTTCTTGCAGTTTTTTGTGTAGTTGTATCTGACTTTTTTTCAAAACCCCATTTGCGGTTTTCTTTCCAAAGATACTGACATGATTTGCCATTTCCTTCACAGCTCATTTTATAGCTGAGGAACCTGAAGCAAGCTGGCTAAGTGACTTGCCCACCATCACACAGTTATTAAGTGTCTGAGATCAGATTTGAACTCAGGAAGATAAGCCTTTTTGACTCTAGGCTCAGTACTCTCTCCACTATACTACCTAGCTGTCCCACCTCACCCTTGCATAGCCTTTTCCATTTTCTCAAATGTATTTTCTAGGTCTCTTGGCTCCTGTGTTTACATTTCAAAATTGTTTTTTTCATCAGGAATAGCCTAGACTAAGTCCATATGAATTCTAAATTGATAAACCTGTCACTAGTCATGCTTGGTTTCAAGTCTTTGTCTTTGCCCTTTGAGAAGAGAAAATTCCAATATCTGTTGAGTGCACTCTGAGTTCCAGACTGCAGTTCCTTGGTATCTGAGCTATTTCTTCGTGGCTGCTGCAGTATTTTTTTCTCTGACTTGGAAGACATGCATTTTGACCACGATGTTCCTAGAACTTTTCCTTTTGGGATTTCTTTCAAAAAGTGATCAGAAGACCTTCCCATTTTCATTTTGCGTTCTGTGTGCACAGTTTTCACTTGGAATTTCTTGAAATTTTATGTGTATTACCTTTTTTTTTAATTCATGATCTTCAGAAGTCTAGTGATTCACAATGTTTGGTACAGAGCAGGTGCTTAATAAGTGCTTGTTGCTTTGACCTGGTTTGGAACAGTTGATCCACTTTTCAACTACTAACATTTTGGAATAACAGTGGCAAGATGTTTAAATTTTAGACTCTAAAGAGCTGGAAGGGACTTTAGAGGCTGTCATGTACAACAGAAACCCGAGTAAAATTTTTTTAGTATAACTTTGCCACCAACTGCCATCTAGCTTGAAATTAAAGACTCAGTGACAGGTGATTCACTACGTGTGGACATAGGTCATTCTTCTTCCCCCAACTTTTAAAAAAATTAGCTCTATGCATTAGGAATTTTTCCCTAATGTTGAATCCTTCAACTTTAATGCATTTTTCTAGTTTAGTTATCTGGTGACAAGGAGAGCAAGTCTAATCCTTCTTCTACATGACAGTCCTTCATAAACTAGAATACAGCTCTCATGTTCTTGACTCCTTTCTCCCCTTATCTTCATTTTTTACCATTATTTTTCTGTAGCAAAGATTCCACGATTTTCAAAATCCTACTCTCCCTTCTGGGCCGAATATAGATTTGTGTCTGCTCTAAAATTTGCCACCAGCACAAGATTTATCATGCTCTTGATGTGATATGAGTGGTGGTGAATTGAAAACAGAGGGACTGTCATCTTCAGTTGAAATCCTTTACATGTAACACAGCCCTAGATCAGTTTCCTCTACCATATCACACTCTTGGCTTCCTTGAAACTCCCACCCTACCAAGGTCCTTTTCATATGAACTCTTGTCTAGCCAAGTCTCCTTCCTCACTCCCACCCCCAATTTTATGATTACGAACATGACTCCTGAAATTAATTATGGGACTTTGAAAGTGGAGTATTGATCATAACAGATACAGAGTCAGGAAGTTGTCACTATGATGAGATAGGAGACAATGGACTATGGCTGAAATGCAGTGGAGTGAGATGCCTTGGGATTCAAATTCTGACACTACTATTTTCTGGTTTGTCGTCCTTGGAACCTTTTGGTCTTTTCACTTTTCTTGTCTGTCAAATGAAGGGGCTAGTTGGATGATTTTTGAGGTCCCTTTTAATTCTAAAGCTTTTATTTGAACCTCACTGGTTGTACATTTTATAAAAGGCTATACATAACTGTGAAAGATACTTTCTTCCAATCCTTTAATTTTTAAAAATGTTGTGTCTATCCATATTAGATTGTATATGGTTTTGGAATTTATTGTGGCAAAAGGTGTTATCTAAACTAATTTACATCAACTTCTATTTATTTTTTCTCAGTAGTTTATAAGGTATCTTTTCCTGAAAGAGATTTTATTTCTTGAATGCTAGACTGTTGTGTGCATCATTTAGAATTTATTGAGAGTAAATGTATTTTGATATTAGCTACCTGAAACCAACATTGATTATTGTTTTTTTTTGTTTCAATTTGGTTGCACTTAATATTGTTTTCACAACATGACAGTTTTTATCCATTTTGTTTCCTGGTTCTCCCTTTTTCATTCTGCCTCAGTTCATGAAAGTTTCCATGATTCTTCTTTTGAATTCATTGCATCTGTAGTTCTGAACACTACAATAATATTTTATTCATAAACCACCATTTGTTCAGAGGTTCTCCAAAGAGCATGTGCTTTTTTTCAGTTTTGTTTTGCTCCTACAAAAAGTGAGCCTATGAACGTTTTATTATCTATGACATCCTCTTTCTTGACTTTGATTTTCATGGCATATTATCCTTATTGTGACATTTCTGTGTTAAAGGGTTGAAAGCGTTTAACATTTCCTGCATGTTTACACATTGTTTTCCAGAGTTCTTGGACCATTTCCCAATTTCACTCACAGGGCAAAGCTCTTCCAATATTGAGCATTTCCATATTAACATCAGTGTTAATTTGATATGTATGAATTAATACATCAGAGTTTTATTTCATATTTCCAATATTCTTAGTGTTTTGGAACATCTCCCCCACATAGATGTTGTTGGTTTGCATTTCTTCTAGTGGAAACGGTTTATTCATATCCTTCTCTCACTTCATTTGAAGCCTGTGAAAAATTGAGACCTGACGAAGCTGACCTACTTTAGAAGGTTATAGATTATGTCAATAAGAGGGTTAAGCATAACACTTAAATCTCCTTACTACTAGACCAATGTTCTTTCCAGTTTTCATCTTGATTAGTATGTAGCCTGGATATTCAATCATATGTGCATATGTGTATATATGGGTGATATCTTTTGACTTCTGTGTCAATTGCATTTAATTGAAGCAGAGTTGCCTGGAGTTGTTGGCCTCACTCTGTCCTCCAGAGTCTAGTGTCAGGACAGAGTCAAGATGACTGGTGAAGACTCAAGATGCAGTGGGTGACTTTGGTGTCTTTGATGTCTACCCAAGCTTTAAGTGCTCCACAGCATCTGCTTCAGCCTCCTTTATGGCTGTTGGAACAACTTGTTCTCATCTGCCCATTCCACCAGGGGATGAATTCACAGGCTTGGGTTAGACATCCCCTTAACTCAGTGAGAGTTTTGAGACCCCACAGTTCCCCTCCTTTACACTCTTTTATTCTTCTTCCATCTTTCTTATCAGTATATATTTACTAAGAGTCTACTATGGACAGAGAACAGTTCTGGACCTGGAGTAGATACAGACTTGTGTTTTAATGAAAATTATAATAGATATCTGTGCTCCCTCTCCTCCTAGACTTCAGTTTTCCTTGTGTCTTTGGTATTAATTCACTTTCGTTACCAGCCATTGGTGCTTTCTTACCTTAAGGCCCAGAGGTCTTAACCTAATAAAATTTATTGATGCCTTTCCCCCTTCTATATCTCAATCATTTCTGGAAATATTCTCCTCTCCCTCTTACCTACCCAGAAATGAAAACCTCTATTGCAGCAAAGAAATCCAAGATAATTAGTTAATTGATGATGCTGGGTCTGTAGAGTAGATGAATCTCATTATGTACTTCACTTTCTACACTTGTGGCAAAGTGCCCCTTCTATGGTTACTTAAGGCATTGCTCATTGTTACACTCAGTGATCTCTCTGCAAAAGGCCACTTTGTTCCTTTGGGTCGAACTGTCTTCTTATAGGGGTTATCTCAGAAATAATGGGCATATGGTGTTTTAGTGATTCTCTTATAGATATACATCACATTGTAGATATTCAGCACATGATTGGGATATAAGAATAATTGATATTTACATGGAACCTTAAGATATATAAAGTGCTTTAATCACAACAACCTTGTGAGATAAGTTCAACCAAGGACATTATCTCTTCTCTCTTTTGATTGTCTTGTATTGGTTGGATGTGCTACCACTATACTTGTCAGTTAGGGTCACCACTTGTTATCCTGATTGGTGGCCACTGGATCACATGGCTCTGGAAGAGAAAGTGAAGCACAGGCTTGGCTCACTTAAATCCATTTCACTTACATGTCATGGTTCATCTCCATGATGTCGTGGTTCTTTTCTAGAACAACAGACAAACAAGAAGATCCATCTCCAATGCCTCACTCACTTCACAGATTCAAGCTGTTACCAAATCTTTTAATTTCTACCATCACAAAATCTCTCATACCCATATTCTCTTCATTCACATAGTTACCAACTAATTTAGGCAATAAGAGAGAACAAATACTAATATAATTTCAAGGATTTTTAGTAGGTCCAAATTATTTTTACAACTTTAACCTGAACAGAAGGATTTTGATACAATGAAATTTGTTTCTATCTTCCCTAGTTTCCCATTAGCACAGAATTAGTTGCCTTTCAGAAGACACGAGATGTCTCTGTAATCTTTTGATGGCTGACTTCATCTCCTGGTTTCTCAAAGTGTAAATCAAAGGATTCAAGAGAGGGGAAATGACAGTGAAGATGACAGAGATGGGTTTGTCAGAGGGTAAGGCAGTGAAGGGTCTAGCATATACATAGATGCAGGGCACAAAATGCAAGGTGACCACAGTGATGTGGGAGGAACAGGTGGAGATGGCTTTCCTTCTGTCCTCTCCTGTGTGTGACCTCAACATCACCATGATGCCTGTGTAGGATACAATGAGTAGAAAGAACCAAAATGTGATGACTAGACCATTATTGGAAATCATGAGGAGCTCCAGAACAAAGGTATCAGTGCTGGCAAGTTTGAGGACTTGGGGAACATCACAGTAGAAACTATCAATGACAGCTGGCCCAGTGAAGGGGAGTGGGAGCAGCAGAGAGATCTGCACAATGGAGTGTATGAAACCTCCCACCCAGGAGGCTGCCAAGAGCCCAAGGCACCTTCCTTTACTCATGAGGGTCACATAGTGAAGGGGCTTTGAGATGGCCAAATAACGATCAAAAGCCATCACAGAGAGAGTGAAAATATCAACTCCACCAAGGAGGTGGAAGAAAAACATTTGTATCATGCAGCCATTGAAAGAGATGGTCTTTCTCTTAGCTAAAAGGTCTAGCAAAAC
>JAQQSK010011670.1:0-12181 GCA_028658325.1 Potorous gilbertii
TTTACATCTGAATTTATTTGTGTCAAAGGTGTTTTGTTATTGTGTTCATGTCACTCCTGTGTTTGTCTCAGCAAGAAGACACCCAAAATATTTTATACTGTTTTCAGTTATTTTAAATGAAAATTTAATTTCTATCTCTTCCTTCTGTACTTTGTTGATAATACATAGAAATGATGATGATTTATGTGACATTATTTTATATCCTGCAACTTTGCCAAAGATGTTAATTACTTCAAGTAGTTTTTTTTAGTTGTTTATCTGTAGCATTCTCTAAGAATACATTCATATCATCTGCAGACAATCATGTTTAATTCATCATTACCTATTTTAGTTACTTCCATTCAATGTTTTTGTACTATTGCTATAGGTAACTTTACTAGTACACTCTTTAATAATAATGGTGACAGTGAACATCTATGCTTCACCTGGTCTTATTTGGAAGGTTTCCAGCTTCTCCCAATTACAGATAATGCTTGTTCATGGCTTTAGATAGATACTACATATCTTCTTAAGGAAAACTCCATTCATTTTTTTACTCCCTAGCGTTTCCTTGGTTTTAATATGGATGAGTGTTGTATTTTGACAAAAGCTTTTCCTGCATCCTTTAAGATAATCATATGGTGTCTACTCGTTTTGTTAGTGATATGGTTCATTATACTGATAATTTTCCTAATTTTGAATCAGTCCTGCTATAAATCCCTCCTGGCCATAGTATTTGATCCTTGTGATATATTTCTGTAATATCCTTGCTAGATTTTTATTTTGTTTTTGCATCAATATACATTAGGGAAATTGGTGTGTAATTTTCTTTCTCTGATTTGGACCTTCTTGGTTTTTAGCTGTCAGCAGCATATCTGTATCATGAAAGGCATTAGTTAGGACTGATTCTTTGCTTATTTTTCCAAGTGGTTTATATTGTATTGAAATTAATTTTTCTTTAAATGATTAGTATAATTCCCTTGTTAATCTATCTGGTCTTGGTAATTTTTTTCTAAGGGAGTTCACTGTTGGTTTATTAAATATATTTCTCTAAAATAGGGTTATTTACATATTCTATTTCCTCCTCTGTTACTTTAGGCATTTTACATATTTGGAAATTGTCATCTCATTTCACTTAGCTTGTCAGAATCATTGGGCATACAAGTGGGTGAAATATTTCCCAACTATTACTTTTAATTATCTCTTCACTGACGGTGAATTTTTACTTTTCATCTTTGAAACTGGTAATTTGGTTATCTTTTTTTCTTAAATTAACCAGTTTCATCTTTTTTCCTTTATAGATAAAACTAGCTCCTATTTTATTTATTAAATTAATGCTGTTCTTATTTTCAATTTTATAATTTCTTTCTTGATTTACAGCATTTCTAATTTGAAGTTTAATTGGCAATTTTAATTTATCATTTTATCTAGTTTTTAAAACTATTTACATAACAAATTCATTGATCTCTTTTTTTATTTATATAAGTGTTTAAAAATATAAATGTTCTCCTAAGTACTTCCTTGGCTACATCTCATAAATTTTGACATGTTGTCTCATTGTCACTCTCTTTTATTGAAATTATTGATTCATTACAGGGTGGGGGAAAGATGGGGAGAAAATTTGGAACTCAAAATTTTGTGGAAATGAATGTTGAAAACTAAAATTAAATAAATGAACATAAAAAAGGATCTGTAAGAAAAAAAGAAAATCAAATTTTCTCTGCTCTGATATTTCCATTGTAACTGCTTGAAAATCCTCTTTCATTAAATTTTCATGTTTTCCCTGAATCTTGGTGCATAGTGCTGCTGAGTAGGTGATTTTTTTTATTCTATTTTATTACCTTCCAGAATATCATATTTCATATCTTCCTATTCTTTTCTGTTGATCCAGCTAAATCCTATGTAATCCTGACTATGACTCTTGGAAATTTGAATTGTTTCTTTCTGGATCCTTGTAATATTTTCTCCTTGACCTAGGAGGTCTGATATTTGATTATAATATTTCAGGGAGCTTCATGTTGCAAGATCTTTCAGAAAATGATAGATGAATTTTTAAAATTTCTATTTTACCTTCTGGTTCCAGGATACCAAGACATTTTTCTTTTATATCTTTTTGACATAAGATATCCAGGCTGTTTTTTATCATGATTTTCAGGTAGCACAATATATTTTTTTTAAATTATCTCTACTTGATCTATTTATTTTCCAGTTCAGTTTTTTTAATGAGATATTTCACATCTTCTTGCATTATTCTCTTCCTTTTACCCCACTCTCATTTTTAGGGAATTATTTTCATTTGTGAGTTTTTGTATTTCCTTTTCCATTTTACCAATTATACTTTTTAAGGAGTTATTTCTTCATTTTTTATAATTTGTTTCCCATTTTTTGCATTTCCTCAACTAAGTTGCTGAGTCTTTTGCCTTACTTGATTTTTCTCCTCAATTTTCCTTCTACCACTTTTACTTGATTTTCATGTTTAATTTTGCGTTCTTTCAGGAATTCTTTTTGTGTGTATACCTGAGACCAATCCTCACTTTTTTCTTTGAGAATTTGAACATAAATATTTTAACATTAACAATGTGTTATTTTTTGTTTGTTTTTATATTTTCTGTCACCATATTAATTTTCTATGATCAAATTCTTTTTTGTTTTTGTTCTATTTTCTCACTTTTTCAGCCCATTTCTTGAGTTTTAGCTTTATGTTGAAGTTGGGCTCTGCTCTTGTGGTGGGAAAGGCCCTGTCCCAATCTTCAGATTCTTTGTGCCATTTTCAGGTCTAATTCTGAATTTTTCAAGTAAATTTTCTGAATTTTTGGGTCATTTTCAGATCTAATTCTGAATTTTTTTGTGTAACATTTCAGTTATTCTAAGGGGATATTGTCTCAGGAGAGATGTGAGTACTGGAACCAGAAGGTATGATCTGCTCTGTTCACTACCACAAGCACTATTTTTCACCTGGATCTGTGACAAGAATCCCCATTTTTCTGGCACCTTATATCTTAGTCTGCTAGTGTTCCATCTCATCTTGGGACTGTGACTATGGTCTGTGACATAGATTTATAGACAATGCAATAGAATCCTGTACACACTGCCAATAGTGTGTCTCCAGTAATCTCCTTCTGACAAGTTGCCCGGTCTCCTTATGGAATGAGAGATCCAGAAGTCAATCCTCATCATATTACCCCCAAGTTCTGCACAGGTTTGATGAAGAGTCACTTGGTGCTGTCTCCATCACTGACTAGGTCTCATTACTTCCTTTAGTGGCAGTATCAGGGCCTGCTGCTATCACCTGCACTGGACCACTTTCCATTCTTACCTCCATGAGACATACCCTTCCTATAGACCTTTTAAGTTGTATTGGGGTGGAAAATTGTTTCGTCCCATCCTCTTTTTTTCTTTTTTGGTTCTGCCACTCCATAATTTCTTTTGAGGTATTAGTTTGAAGTAGTTTGGAAAGGAATTTGGGAAAGCTCAAGTGAATTCCTTCATTAGTTCACTGTCTAGTTGAGTTTTTGTTTGATTGTTTTAGGTTTCTTATACGTGGAAAAATTTAATTGACAACTTTTCTGTAAATAACACTTATTTCTGTCACCCCTTTATCATAGGCAAATAGCCTTTTTTACAAAAAGAGAGAGGGAAGCAAATAGCCTGCTAAGCTTATACATACAATTGACTAATCTTTTCAAGGTAAATCTTTGTTACTAAATGCCCCATATCTACCTAGATGAATGAGCAGAATAGAACTCCAAAATACACGGTTATGTTCATTTTATTCCTCTTGTATCTTTTTCATTTTCAAAATGAAATAAATTTTTTTCACATTACTTCCCATATTTGATCCTCACTTAACTGGCAGAGAAAATCTGTAAAAAAATTGCTAAGTAGCAAGAGTCCATTTCTGGCCACCTTCTATTTCCCCTTAGGCTTCCCCAGGTATTCCTCTCTCTTTTTCACAATCTAAAGTTCAAATGCCTCCCTGACACAGCAACCATAAACATACATGCTTTCAACCAGCATCTCATTCTTTAGACTATTCTCTCAGTTCTTCAAACATTAAAACTTAAATTTCTTAATTTCTGTTCTTCCAGAATTATAAATACTTCTATTTCATCTAAAAATAAAAAGTAAATGAAATAAATTATAAATATTTTATGATAAAATGATGACACTTGATGCTTATTAATTATTATGTTCCCCTCATTGTTTAACTGGAAGTAATACTCTGATACTTCTCTGACTTCTCTACTAGGTGTGCCATTATTGGAAAAATTTCATCATCCTACAAGACGTTACCAGTCTTGGTATTTCATATCATCACTATCATCTGCTATTCTGATTGAAGGGATGGAACCAAGAATGCTAAGATTTCCATTTACAGACAAAAGTTATCTCAGACCATTTAATTTCTTGGTAGACTTGACCTCATTACTCTGGAATTTTTCTGAATGTGTGTTATCTTCCCTCACTAAATTGTAAATTCCTTGAGGGAAGGAATATTTGTCATTATTTGTATCCCCAACACATAGGACAGTACCTGGCACAGTGTAGGTGCTTAAGAAATACATAGAAGCTACTGACTATTGGCTGAATAACATTTAAATAGAATTGCAATGATCACACAAATTTCAATAGGGAAGCTTCCTTGTAGTTATACCACAAAGGTCTAAAAATCTCTCTATAGAAATGTTTCTTAATCTGGGATGGGAGTTAATGGAAAGACTTCAGGGGGTATATGAACTTGTATTGAAATATATATATATATATGTATATATATATATATATGTGTGTGTGTGTGTGTGTGTGTGTGTGTGTGTGTGTGTACCTATACATATTTACGTATCTTTATTTCAGTATATTTCCTTTGATGCATTTTCTTTCATCCATAAAAAATATGTTCAAGGAAAAGGTTCAGAAGTTAACTAGGAAAGTTCACTAGGTCTCCAAAGGAATCTATGACACAAAAGGGAGGCTTTTATCTATAGGGACTTTACGTTTCTCTACTTGTATATAAGCAAACTGTGGTTACTCTCCATATGTTCTCCAATCCTAAAACATGGATCCACTTCGCACCTACCAGATACCTACATTTACCTACCAGGTTGAGAATATATCTCTTCACCCACAATTATGTTCACACTGTCTACCTTAGACAAATCTACCTTACCAATTCACTCTACCAAATTCATGCAAATTGTGATGTATATGTATAGTATACCTTCAGATTTATGGTCTTCCATTATTTAAGCTCACTTCCTTAATATGACCATTACAGTGTTTGCTTGTATGACCTAGTTACTAATAAGGCTTTCATGTTTTAAGGTTAAGTGAAATAAAAATGCTTCTTGTCTTTTAACAATTTGCAAGCAAGTGTGATTTCTTAATTTGTAGAAAAATTAATGTTACTCATAGAAAAGTATTTATTTTAGCTTGAATTTCAGTATTCCAGTTTTCAAATGATTATTTCTGCTCCCTATTCCACAGGTATTTTGTTTTTGAATATCTAGTAAACCATATCATGAAGGGAGTAACTCAAGATAAAAGGACATGTGAACCATGAAATAATTCCCCACCCAAAGAAGTCCAGTTAAAGCATTGCCCCAGATCCTATATCAGCCTCCAAACATTAAAATATGCATTATAGATGGAGCAAAACAATGTTGTGTTCCCTTGAAGCTTTGAGTCACTGGTTGAATCCATGATATTAATCATTAAATCCTGGGGTCTTAAAACCAAAAATAAACAAACAAAACTACTAACCAATAAAATTAAAGTTTGATATTGTTTCAGTATGCTTCAAGAGGTGGATGGTGTCCAGAAGGAAGAAATCTTACTTTATTTTACTTAATATGGACCTTGTCCATATTTTATTCCAGATTAAGAAAAAAATAAAATCACTGGTAAAGGGAAGACTACTCAGTGATATGTGAGCATGATAATGAAGGACCTCACATCATGCTATCCAAGTATCCATTACCTGAAGTATTTAACCCAAATAATAGGGAGAATTTCACGAGTAGTTTTATGAACTCAAACTGTCATCCTGAGACATGAGATCTGTTTTGTCTGGTCCTAGAGTAAAGATTATGAGCTGAAAGAGATAAAGAGGATAGCTGAGGCTTGATGTAAAGAGAAAACAATAGTGATAAAAGCAACTTCATGACAGTTAGAGATTTTTTTTGCACAAGTGAAAAATGCTGCTTCAGAAAATGATGGCTTCCCCTCTGTAGAGGTTTGTGAGTTGTTTGAATTATCACTCATTACTCAGAAATAATCTTGTTCTAGTACCTGTTTAGATTTTATGGCTTCTGAGGTGATTTTTCAGTTCTCTGATACCATGATTTAATTTAAAAAAAAACTTATTTGATCAATTTTAATCCAATTTGGTGTAATTGAGTCTAATTCATAGCTATTGCTTTAGTACTAAGTGTCAGATATACTTTTGAAATATTCTTGATTCTTCTAGAGTACTTTTTTAATGAACTCTAGGGATTTTGACTGTGATTTTAACTTCTTTGCCATCTTAGTATGGTGAATATGTTATTGTGACATTTTTGATATATCATGACCTTTCAAAAATACTTTAGGAATCAATTAACGCACAAGTATTTATTAAATGTCTTGGAGTGTCTTGTTAAAAACAAAGAAGGAAACCAATGTCATTGAATCACAGATTATTTAAAGGGGAATAAAATATAGAAAGCCTGGAAAGGTGGTAAGGGTCTACATTGTGAAGGTTTTAAAAGTCATATATATTTTATCCTAGAGTTAAGCATTTTGCAATATTTTATGATAAAAGGAATGTCATAGTTAAAAGATTGTGATGGGGAGAGATTTGAGACAGGAAAACAACCAGAAGATTTTAACAGTAGCCCAGGAGTGAGGTGATAAAGGTGGTGGTAGTGTCAAAGGAAAGGATGGACTAATGAGGGACTTTGTATAAATAGAATCAATAGGTCTGAGAAACAGATTTAATATGGGTGAAGTGGGTTGAGTGATAATTACAGAATAACACCTAGGTTAATAGCCTGAGTGACTAGGAGAATAGTAAGTTAAAGTAAAAAGAATGCTGGGAAGATGGAATAATTTGAGTATGAAGATGAATTCAGTTTGGGATATGATGAATTGAAGATATTGTTTGGGCCTCCAGTTCAAGATATTCAGTAGGCAGGAAGAGGTGTGATATCAGAAAATAGGAGAAAGAAGAAAACCAGCCAAGTGAATCTTGGAATTATCTACAGACATGATAATTGAATCCATTAGGGATGATGAGAATACCAAGCAAAATAGTTGAGTGGGAGAAAAGACTTACAAAGACATATCCCTGGGGAGCAATCAGAGTTAGCATGAAGATCTAGGAGTAGAAATTGAGATTAGTATGAAGAGTGATAGAAGAAAAGAGTATTTTTAAAACTTAGAAGAAAATATCAACTAGAACACAATGCTTGGCACTTTCAATTATAGAGGACAAGAAGCAAAGAGAATAAATAAAAATAATAATGCAAAGTACTTAAATAGAGCATAATTTAGGAAGGAGAACATTTACCATTTGAGGGAAGATGCTTCAGCTCAAATTAAGTCACAGAGACTTACTAGCTGTATGACCCTAGGCAAGTCATTTAAATTCCTTTTGCTTTAATCTAATGGTGGAAGAAATGGCAAACCATTCCAGTATCTTGCCAAGAAAACTGCATTGGCAGTATTTTCCACAGGGTGACGAAAAGTCAGACATTATTGAACAACCAAACAACAGCAAAGTAAGCAATGCATTCTAAGCATGGTAGATAGCCAGTTCAAAGACTTGGAAATGGGATATGGAATATCCCATAAGGGGAACAGAGAGAAGGCTAATTTGAAGTGATCACAGAGCATTAAGGTGGAATTAATGTATTATGAGGCTGGAAAAAAAATTACTATTAGCTTCTTTTATGAAATAGTGTTAGCTCAAGGGAACAGCTATTAGTAGGAGGGAACTCTCTAGGCTCAAAAAATATTTAGCCAGTCTGGTTAATTAGATCACTTTCCTTCCCCTTTGTTATCTTACTAAGAAAATTCATGTTATTGTCAGTGTTATGGCTATTGCTGCTTCTATCACTCATCTTATTCCTCCTATCTTTTCCAATTTACATAGGAACAGTCCTAGAATAATCTGTTATCCTACTAATATTCTTTTATATTTTACTCTTCTTCTAATTATTGAAAAGGTGAATGAAATAATTACTTTTTAAAAAATATTTTAGACTCAAATGCCAAAACACAAATAAAGAATAAGGAAACAAAAAAACATATTATAAATTTAAATATTGGAGCTTAAATGCAAAGTGAAAAGGAAAAAAAAATCGCATGGGCATAGCAAAATGTAAAGGAGGATTCAAATTATATATCAATATATTTTCATTTCAAGGAAGTCTATATGACAAATAATACTTTTTGGGTTAAAAATTTTCTCTTTTTTCTTTGCTTCCTTGTGAGCTCCTTTGTTTTTGCTGTGCCCTTTTTTACTTTGTTTTCCTCTCCCTTTCACCCCTCAGAAAGCTATTATAAAGTTTAGATATGTTTCCCTATAGCTGTAGATACACACACACACACACACACACACACACACAAACACACACATGCACGCACACACACACACACACACAGAGACATAAATTTTCCAAAAATATTCTTTACCTGATCTTTGGTTTTTATGTTTGTGCATTTTTCATTTCTTATCCCTCCTGCCTTCTCTTCTTTACTTCTACCCAGTACCTTGCCCTCCTATTACTTGTCTACCTCCCTCCAAGTATCCCTCCCTTATTCTCCCATTCCTCATAAATCTAAAGACCCTTCTGTACCTTACTTTTACCTATTCCCTCACACTCTGCTATAAAGATCCCTCTCTTGTCCTCTCCTTTTCCCTGCACCCCTAATACTTTATTTCCTCTGAAAAATGTATATGTGTTGCTCCCTCTTAAACCCATTCGAATCAAAGTAGATTAAAAGAACTACCAGCCTTCCTACCATTTCTAATTTCTCTGTATCAATTTATCAGGCACCTCATTTGTACAAAGTAATTACTCTTTTTAGCTATTCCTAAATGGTTTTTACTTTTATATTACAGTCAGATTTAACCCAATCTTTGTTATGAACTAACCAATTATTAATGAGAGTCTTAGACATATATGTTACATATATAAAAGTTAAATATTCTGTATTTATGAATCCCTGATAATCAGACTTACTATGTATCTTATATGTCTCTTGGTTCTTGTATGTTAAATATTCTATTAACTTCAGGATTTTTGTTAACTAAGTCATGAAAGACTGAGAGTTAATCAGATGTCTATTTTTTTCATTGAACTTAATACTTACTTTTGCAGGGTATGATACTTGTGGAGACAGTCCCTTTTCTTTCACTTTTCAATATACTGCGTTCTAAGACCTGTGGTCGTTTGATGTCTCTGCTTCTAGATCTTGTGTACTTCTAATTGTTACTTCATCATATTGAAGCCATTTTAATCTTGATGCTTTTAAATATTTTATGCTTGAGCTGGGGGTTTCAGAATTTGACTATGATATTCCTTTGAGTTTTTCTCATAGAATCTCTTTTATGAGGTGATCAATGGATTTTCTACTGTTTTTATTCCCACCTTCACCTTGCTCTAATACTTCAGGACAATTTTCTTTAATTATTTCTTGTATTATCGTATCAAGATTCTTTTTTTGATAATAATTTTCAGTTACTCTAATTATTTTAATATTTTCTCTTCTTGATCTATTCTCCAAATCTATTGTTTTACTTCTAAGATGATTCAGTTTCTCTTCTCTTTTTCATTATTTATATTTTGTTTGATTATTTCCTGATCCCTTCGAATATCACTGGATTATTTTTGCTCAATTCTAATTTTTAAGGTTTCTTCAAGGTTCATTTTATTCCTTATGATTCTGGATCTTCCAAGCAGCATAGCCCAGGAAGCATGGAGCATACTCCAACGTGGCAGAGACAAGACCCTGAATAGACGTCAAGAAACTATGAGCAGCAGCAGTTCCTGGATTGCTCAACCCATAAAGGCCATAGAAAGCTTCAAAGGTCAGTGGGAGAGCTCTTTCACCCAGGAGACAGGAGTGTGGTCTGGATGCTGGCAGCAGCCACTGCAGCTGCAGTTTCCATTTTTGGAGCCTTCCATCTAGATCCCCTGGGAGAATCGAGTCTCGAATATGAATCTCAGCACTGAGGTGGGCCCTAACAAAGAACCCAAAATTCAAGTAACTCCCTGGGAAAATGCCCAAAAGAAGAAAAATGAGTAAGACAATAGAAGTTTACTTTCTTAGTGAACAGGTATTTTCTTCCATCCTTTCAGATGAGGAGGAACAATTTAGGTCTTCAGAGGAAGACATAAAAGTCAAGGCTTATGCATGTAAAATCTCCAAAATAAATATGCAATAGTCTCAAATCATGGAAGAGCTCAAAAAACTTTTGAAAATCAAGTAAGAGAGGTAGAGGAAAAATTGGAAAGGGAAATGAGAGCAATGCAATAAAACCATGAAAGGCAAGTCAACAGCTTGCTAAAGGAGATCCAAAAAATGCTGAAGAAATTTACACTTTAAAAAAATACAGTAAGGGGGCAGGGTCAAGATGGCTGAGTACAAAGATACACATACACTAGATTTTACCCCACAGCCCATAAAATACCTGTAAAGAAGAAATCTCAACAAATTCCAGAGCAGCACAAGCCACAGAACAATGGATTGGAGGAGATTTCTAGCCCAGAGTGATCTGAAAGACCAATGAGAAAGGTCTGTCCCACAGGACCCATCTTGGCCCAGTCTTGGCCATGAAGCACAGAGACAAAATCTCCAGTGGCAGCACAGATCTCTCAACTCACAAGCGCTAAATGTCAGTGAGGGGGTCTTTTTGGCTGACTGAGAAGGGAACAGGGTGTCCCTATAACTCGGGCCTCTTCAGGTGGCAACAGAGGAGTCAGAAGGGGAATGGGCTCCCAAAGGAAGCAGTAGCCCACATCCATTGTTGAAGGTCTCATCATTAATACCCCGAGGGAACTGGGCTCTGTGTGGCCGCCCAGACCCCAACTGAGCAGCTGATCTTAATCTCACAGTGCATAGCAGCCTTGCAGTCTCCTAAAGCCCCTGAGAGTTTGGAGCAACTTGTCTGAATCTCAATCCCCAGTGCTGGCTTGGCAGAACTGGAAGCAAGGTGGTTGGGGAGAGGAAACTCAGAAGTCAAGTAACTGGCTGGGAAAATTCCCAAAAATGGGAAAAAAGTAAGACCATAGAAAGTTACTATCTTGGGGAACAGGTATCTTCTTCCATCATTTCAGATGAGGAGGAACAAGGCATACCGGAAGATGAAGTCAAGGATCTGCCTCCATGGCCTCCAAAGTGAATTTAAATTGGGTTCAGGCAATAGAAGATCTTAAAAAAACAAGCTAGAAGCTTACTAAAGGTGAACCAAAAAAATGTTCAGGAAAATAACAGCTTTAAAAAGAGGCTAACTCAATGGGAAAAAGAGATCCCAAAAGCCAATTAGTAGAAGGGGGATTTAAAAAGCAGAATTAGGGGAGGAGCCAAGATGGCAGAGTAAAAAGACTCACATATGCTAGCTCCGAACCCACAGCCCAAGGATTTCCTCTAAAAAGAACTCCCAACAAATTCTGGAACATCAGAAACCACACAGCAACACAGTGAGGGAGATTTCCGTTCCAGAGAGCCCTGAAGAACCAACCCTAAAGGTCTGACATGCACCAGATGGGAGCAGAGCCCATCCCTGCCCTGGCCGCGCAGCACAGAGAGGAATGAGCAGATCCAAGCAGGCTTCAGGGACGGGGACTCTGGCCGCTGTGGGGGTCCCTCCACCCACAGGCACATGGGTCAGTGAGGGAGATGTCTGGATGGGCTGAGAGGGGAGTGGGGTGTCTCCACAACTCGGGCTCCCTCCGGAGGCAGCAGTGGAGGCAGGAGGTGGCCAGAGGCTCCCAGAGCAGGCAGGAGCTCGGCAGGAGCTGGGGTCCATTACTGAAGGTCTCTGCATAAACCCCCTAAGGGAACTGAGCCTGGGAGGTGGCCATCTGATCACCAGAACTTAATGTCCCATTGAATAGCAGCCAGGCCTGCCATCAAAAGCCCTGAGGCTGGGGAGCAGCATTTGAATCTCAGACCCCAAGCACTAGCCGGGCAGATCTAGGCTGGGGTGGAGAAGAATCTC
>JAQQSK010011671.1:0-12181 GCA_028658325.1 Potorous gilbertii
GAGAGAGAGAGGAGAGATGAGAGATAATTTATTTAGTGATTACTATGTGCCAGACACTGTATTGGGGATATAAATATTAGAAAATGAGACATACCCTCCCTTCAAGGAGGTTACCATTCTAGTAGAGAAGAAGGATAATACTTGTTCACAATCAGGGGGAGAAACTGTAGGAAGTTGTGTGGATGCCTGGACAACAGCAACATAAGGCAGCAAATTGGATTATCAAAGCAGGGAGATGCAGGTTAGACAGAAGAGACAGGGGATGATAAAGGATTCAATCTGGGAGAAAAGATAGTAAGGAAGAGATTGAGGGCTCATGTAAAGAAGTTGGCCTTGACAAGGAAAGACCTGCCAAACTGTCAGAGATAGGAGGAAAAGAAAAGAGAGTAAAGGATGATGTCAAACTATTATCAGATAAAGAGGAAGAGAAAAAGACCTTGTATAAAAAGACCTCAGTTTTCTCAGTAAAGCAAGAGAGGAGTTCCTCAGCTTTGAGAGAGGAGGAAGAGGGAAGTGTGGGAGGTTTGGAGAGTTAAAAGGATTTAGAAAAGCTTTGGGGAGGAATGAGATAGAGAATTAATTAGCGAGAAACACAAGGATCTCTCTGTTGCATTAAGGGTCTAGTTGATATTAGATAACACGAATTTGTAATGTTTCCAATCAGCATCACTGTATGAATTCTTCCAATTCTGTTCATAACAGATGAGTAATAGTAAAGGAGATGGATGGTTGGAGCAATCTAAGACTAAATTTTGTTAAAGGATGAGGGAAGATAGGACAAGAGAGCAAGAAATTTGAGGATGGAGGACAATACAGAATTTAACTGATAGACAACAGGTCAAGATTGAAGAGGGAAGAAAGCAAAATTAGAGCAGGGCTCTGAGAAAATCCTGAGAGGTGGAGGAGTTGCAGGTCTTCATGAGAAAAAGGAGAAAGTTGGGGGTGGGGGAGAGATGGAATGATAGATTATGAGCATGTAAGATAGGTATGCCTATATTATATGTAAGATTATTTGACTACTTAGTTGGGAGCTGAGTTATAGATAGATGAGAGAATGTCAGATATTCTAATTAGGAAACTGCAACATATGGGTCATGGTGAGATGCTGTGTATGACCATCCCTACGTAGGGTGGAGATGGAGTGAAGGAATGGGTCATAGGATTTAAGAAGGCTAAGGATATGAGAGATAACTAGGAGACAAGACACACAAATGAAGCAGTTATGTAGTAATCACAGACAGGTGCAAGGATAGGGGATGGAAATACTGATATTTCTGAACAGAACCCTTAAATCCATAACAAAATGGATGGTGTAGTAGGTGGGATGTTGACTTTAGAGTTAAAATTTTAAAAAAAGTTCAAATATCACCCTGGACAATTTCTGATTAAATGATCACAAGCAAATAATTTAAACTAGGTGAGCCTCAGTTCCTCATCTCTAAAAAGAGAGGATTGAACGACATGGCATCTAAGACCCCTTCTTTTGAAATATCAATTGATTATTATTCATTCATTTTGTCAGGGGCAGCTCGGTGGTGCAGTGGATAGCCTACTGGAACTGGAGTCAGAAAAACTCATCTTTTTGAATTTAAGTCTGACCTCAGACGCATACTAGCCGTGTGACCTTGGGCAAGTCATTTAATCCTATTTGCCTAAATTTCCTCATCTGCAAAATGAGTTGGAGAAGGAAATGACAAACTACTCCAGTATCTTTGCCAAGAAAATCCCAAATATAGTCATAAAGAGTCAGACACAACTGAAAAATGACTCAACAATTCATTTCCTCTAATATATTTATTTCTCTCTACAACTGAAATTTTGTTTTAGGCATGCAAATAAAGTGGAGAACTGAAGCAAAAGCCAATATTACTCAAGTGTCCTACCAATAATAATGTGTAATAATAGTGTAATAATCCTATCAAAATCCTAGTACTACAAAAGATTATGTAGATATTTTGCATAACATATAACCCCCAAATACAATGGATAATTGATTTAATTTTCCAGTTTGTTTGGTGTCTGGATACTACTTTTGAGTTAAATATTTAAAATGCTCTATTAATCCTAATATTCAGAGAGAAATTAAGATTTGGGAATGTACATACTAAGGTGTCACATTCTTCATTTTTGTATGGGTAGATGCATGCTATTTGAATTTGTTTATTTATTTTACAGCTATGAGAAAGTCTCTGACTATCCAATTGCTTTGAATAATGTATAATAACTGCCTGTAATATATTTGTAGCTTGAACTGCTCTGTGATTTTAAATAAGCAATTTCCTATCTACAACCATTAAATTAATTATTGCTTAGAATAATGAATTAAAAACAATTTTTCTATAGTATATGTTAACCTAAGTCATCATCACATTGTATGACTATAGCGTCTTAATACTCTATCAGGGAAACATCAGATTCATCTTTTTGTATTTTATCAAATTTTAAGTATTTTAAGTGACATTAAATTTCTTTTGTGAAGGAGACCATTTTTATGAGTGAATTAGATATGAAAAGGAGCCCTGAGAACTAGTCATTGGAAACTGACTATTTATTATAGATCAAAATTGCTCATAGAATGGTCAGTCATCAGATTTGTTAATTTGCTGTCATACCAAGAGGACTCTGTTGTAAAGTTTTTCTATAACAGATTTCCATAATTTACATCCTAATGAAGTACTCAGCCCCTGCTGAGCCATGATTTTTGACATCTATATTTTATGTATACATGACCATTTATATTGAAAAATAATTGTTCTATGGAATTAACATTTTAATGATAAAGCCATGAAAACCAGGAAAACCAAATCTATGGCTATCAGAAAATGTCATAAATATTCATAGCTACAAAGACAGTTATGGTAAAGCATTGTTGGTGCAGCTATGAATTAGGCAAACCTTTCTAGAGAGTAATTTGGAATCATGTAAATAAAATGACTAAAATGTCTATACACTTTGGCCCAGAGATTCCATTGCTAGGCATGTGCTCCAAGGATTTCCCTGATCAAAAGGGAAGGTTCCATATATATAAAAACACCTGTGCTATTACTTTTTGTGGTAGCAAAGAACTTGAAGCAAAGTAAACTTCTATCAATTGGGGAATGGCTGAACAAAGTGTGGTACTTGAATATAAGGGCATTTTATTGTTCTATAAGAAACAACAAATATAATGGATACAGAGAAGCATGGGATGATTTATATGAATTGATGAAAAATAAAGTAAGCAGAGCCAAAAACACTATACACAATGATTACAATAATGTAAGTGGAAACAACAAAAATGAAAGTCAATGTTGTGAAATTATAAAGAACAAACAGAACCCTAAAGAAAAAATATGAGAAGATACCTCCCATTCCCCCTACCTTATTAGTCATAGGTATGGAACGTTGCATGTAATGTCAGATTTTTTTCAATGTTTGCTCAATTTCTCTTCTCATTTCTTTTTTTTTTTAAATCTTTATTATAAAGGATTGTATTCTGGGAAGAGGATAGGGAAAGGATGATGAGAAAATCTAGGCAGTGTACAAACAAAAGAAGTCATTAGAATCTATTTAATTATTCATGATTAGAGCATGACTCAACTCTGTAAAGTATCCCGGAAAAAATATTGTTACATTTTCTAACTTCATGTCAATTTTAATATGTGAAGTGTTATAAACTTCATATACAACAAAGAAATCTTGATTGGCATTCCCTTATGCTAATTACAGAGGTAATACAGAATAAAATGAAACTTCAGTTAGGTGAAGAGACGGAAAATTTTTGTCACAATCAAAATTTCTTTATATAGTTCTCTTTTCTATTAAACTGAGTAAAAGTATGGAATGTGCAACTGGGAAACTAAGTTCAAATTTTGAATACTCTTCTGTTGGGTGGTGCACCAGGTTTTTGAGGTTCAGGTAAACAAAACAAGAAAGCTCTGTAACAGATTTCCATAAATTTTATATTGATCTCTTTCTATCCCTTGCTAGTTTCTATCTTGTAATATTGTATTAGTCTGTTCTCTTACCTAGTCCAGAATGTACATTCCAGGAAAGGGCGAGGATAGAGTGCCAGACTTTGCAGCTCACAAATATTTTGGTTCTCAAAGAAAAATGAAGTATCATAAATGCAAAAAGCACATGTCATATAAATTAAAATCCACCTTAGGCATATACATTTTCTTGATACATAATTTAATATGACACATGGCTAAATGATCAAACCAATTTCCTTTAGGCTATGTTCATTACCTGTTCTCTTTTTCCTTTTATATACCCCAGCTTTCCCACTCCACACCCATTCCTAGGCCACTTGCTTTAAGGGATCTTTTTTGTTTGTTTTAAAATAAACCATCTCAACAGATAACATCCAGGAGGAATATAAAGTAAACATTAAAGAGCAATTAGCAGGGGTTTAATAAGGTCAAATTGTTTACTTCATATATGTGAAAATATTAGCAATATTCTTATGATTCTCATCATTATTTGAGTGGTTTGGAAAAAGGCTTGGACTGAGCTGAGTATTGATGGGGTGATTCTAAAAACCATAAAACTGTGTAGGAAGAGATGAAAAAGAGTAATTATCTCATACAAATGAGGCACAAAAGGAAATTTGATGTAGAAGAAGCTAGTGGGGGAAGGCAGATAGGGATGGAACCTTACTGTCATCAGGAATAGGTTAAAGAGGGAACAATATATTATCTAGAAGGGTATAAAAGTCTTCTAAATGCAGAGAGAAATAAGACAGCAAAGGGATAGGGTGAAGGAAGGATATAGGAGATACTCAGAGTAATGGACAGGTTAAAGAATAGGAGGGCAAGGTGGCAGAGTAGTAAGGAGGGATAGGGTAAATAGAATGAGAAGGGTAGTGAGGAAAAATAGAAAAGAGGAAAATACACAAATAATTGTAGTTTAAGATGTGAATGGGATGAATTAACCTATAAAAAGCAGATTAAAATTTACTCTCAGGAAACATTATAGAAATGAGAAATATACACAAAGATAAAATAAAGGACAGGAGTATAATTTGGTACATAAAAAATCAAGGATAGTAACCATGATCTCAGACAATGTTAAGTTAAAATATATTTACTCAAAAGTGAAAAATAGAGAAACAACACTATGTGTCAGCAATATTATTCTATATTGTTTCAAACTATTTAAAATACCTAGATAGAAAAAAATAATTGAATGTGTATCTGCCAAAACAGACACAGGAACTATATGAACATAAATATAAAATACATTTGATGCAAATTAACTCAGATATTAATAATGGAGATAATATTTATCACTCATATGTAAGTAAAGTCAACCTGATTTTTAAAATGATAATTTTACCTGACTAATCTATTTATTCAATGTCATCTCAATTAATTACTAACAAATTATTTTACTAATTATAATTATACTGTATTTAGAAAAAATATAAAGTTTATTTGGAAGAACAAAAGGTCAGAGACTTCAAAGAAAAGAGATGGGAAAAGGAAACTTCAAAGGGAAAAAAGATGTAAAAGAAGTAGATTCAGCAATATAAGGCCTTAAACTATGAGATAAGAAAATTATTTAAGTATTAAATAGGATAATTTTGATTATTTTAAATTAAAATTTTCTGTATAAATAAAACCTATATAGTCAAGAATAGAAGGAATGCAGAAAATTTGACAGGGGTGGGGAGAGATTTTTCATGGACAATGTCTCAAATGGCATATAATTGTGTTGAACTGTTTCTGTTGTATAGGAAATGATGAGCTGACTGAGTTAGAAAAATATGGAAAGACTTGGACTTATGAAGGAAGATGCTATCTACCATCAGAGAAGCCGATAGTAGGAGGAAATAAGCGTAACACAGTCTTACATATATGTAGATGAGTGTATATGTGTGTATTTATGTATCCACACTTAACAGTATCCTTCTTCAAGGGGTGGGGGGCAAAATAACATAAAAAGTGCACAGCAGAGAACAAAAGGAAACCAACAAAGAAGCAAAGAAAAGTGCAACAGCTTTGAAAGCAGTGTGTAGAATTTAAAATTATATAGATTTTATTGAAAAGGAAATTTGTTTTATATTAAATTCTCTCTTATGGTCTGTTGTGTACATGGCAAAGTTTTTCCCTTTATTTTGTATTTAAGTTTTATATATATATGTATATATATGTATATATATACATATATATATGTATATATATATGTATGTATGTATGTATAACTAAACCATCTCAAAAATTACATTAATTAGTTGAACCTATTTTCTGTTTTTAAAATTTTTTTCCAGTAAATGAAAACATGCCATCTTTCTTTCCTATCTTTTTCATTCAACTGAGACAAACAGCAAAACAAAATTTCTGTTACAAACTTGTGTGGTCAAGCAAAATAAATTCCTACGTTGACCACATCCAAAAAAATATCTCAATCAACCCTCTGAATCTATCACTTCCCTGTCAGGAGGGATATAACAAGTTTCATCCTAGGTCTTTTGGACTTGTGATTAGTCCTTGTGTTAATCAGAGTTTCTAAATTTTTCAAAGCTCTTTGTCTTTACCATATTGTTTTTACTTATAAAAATTGTTTTCCTGATTCCCTTTATATCTGTTCAGTCAAGTAATTTCACATTTACTCTCCTCTTCATTATTTCCACAGCTTATTGAGCCATTTCCCAAGTGATGAGAGTTGACTTCACTCTCTAGGGATGGCATTGTTTTGCATAGGAAAGAGTTTTGGCCCTGCATCAGGAGACCTGGGTTCAAATCCCACTTCTCATATAACCTGTGTCATGTTACACAAGTTAGTTAACCATCCTTGGTCTCCATTGTCCTCATCTATTGTAGAGACATAGATCTGTTTAACCTATGATATAGAAAAATGTTAATGAATAACTTGATTATCAAACTGTATGACTTGAATATAATTGTTCATTTTTACTCCAACCCTTATTTTCCTATTGTGAATGGAGATGCAGTGGTATGTCTTTTGCCTTCCCCATAAGAACATGGTAAAAAATGAATTGGATAGTGAGAACTATTTTCTCTTTTGACATTCAGGGCTGATCTCATAGTAACCAAAAATGCCCTCCTTGTCCTTCTTCAACCTCTCTAGCAGTTATGTTTCTTCTTTTTGTACTTTTATTTACATGTTTTGTTTATAGGATGCTTTCATTTCTGAATTTTTCTCTTTCCTACTCAAACCCAGTGATTCATTCTATTTAAGAAAATTTAAGGAAATTTCAAAAAGAAAGGAAAAAAGAAATTCAGAAAAACTATCTGACATATCAGTTGAGTTGAACAGTATGAGCACTGTTCCACACCTAAAACTTCCTACCTTTCCTAGAAGTTCATTTTCTATAGCACCCAACAGGTGGTATAGAAACAGATGAATCTTTCTTGGGTTCCAAAAATAGTTGGCCTGAAATTTTTTTAGATGTCAAAATGTCATCATTGCCTGGACAGACTCCTGACATACCAGTTTTAAGGTTCTGTAGACCTACTCCACATGGGGAGGAGTGGTAGGAAAAAGAGAGAGAGAGAGAGAGAGAGAGAGAGAGAGAGAGTGTTTCTGACCTCCCGAAGAATGCACAAGTAACAAATACTCATTTTTTTCTTTCATTTTGTTTTTCCCTCCCTTATAAATGTTTTTAAGTCCATGTATTTTGTTTCTATATTACTTCATTTCCCAGCATAACTCTTCTCCCTTTCTCACTCAGAAAGCCATCCTTGATAACAACAACAGAAGTTCAGCAAAACAAATCAAAATATCACTCAAGTGTGATCAGCGTTTCACAAACACAGATCCCCTTATTTCTGAAAAGAAAGGGGGCTCTTTTATATTGGTTCTTTTGTGGGGATCAAACTGCAGAAGCATTTTAAAATATTGATTTTGGTGTAAAGGGCTTGCCTTGGGCATGCCTAGATTGCCTAACATGGAGACATCCTATATCCTGTGTTTCCCTATCATGGGTAGGTATAGCCTCCTTTCATTGGCTACATAGTAGGAATAGGCTTTTACTTTAAAACTGGCCAGACTAAGACAGTTTCTTTTTACTCCAAGCTCTCTCCTGCTGTGTCCTAAGGTTGAAGTATACCGTTCAACCATACATTGGTGTCATGAGCTGATCCAGGACAGGAGATACATTCTTTCCCCCTCTTTCACTCTACTTCTGAGAAGTTGACCTGAGAGTCGTTGTTTTGGTTCTGTTTCATTTAACTTTCTCAGTTTTAGATGGTGATGATCTTCCACTGGATCCAAGAGTTCAAACCATGATGACACTGGAGGCAAGATTGCAAGCAGGGTGTTTTAGCCAGCCAGCCAGGTAGGAAGCCTTGAGAAGCCAGTGTCTAGAGATTTCGTTGAGTTTTTGACTTGGATCTGGGATAGTAATGCTGTATAAGAACTGAGCTCAGCTATGAACCCAGTCCCTCCCCAGAATCTGGAGAGGTAGAAAGAGTAAGGGACATTATGCCTCTCACATGTTGGGGAATAAGTTTGTGATTATACCTTTTGAATTAAATATTTCTTTACAAAAGCTAATCCAACTCAATGATCAAATGGAAGTGGAGTGAGGGGAGTATCATCAGTTGGGGCTTGAACCATGTGCAGAAAGCCTAGGTACCACAGACCCCCTCAAAGGTACTGGAGAACACTGATGTTGGGGTAAAATGTAATCTAGCCAGCCTTCAAGCAGTGGTGGTCAGGATGGTCCGTGTTATAGCTGTTCAAATAATCCCTTCTTCCCTGAGTAGAAGGATAAATCATGCTCAATGTTGATAAACTAGATCGTGATTGCTTAGGTCAGGTTGCTACAAAACAGTATTTTTTTTTACTACAAATAATATTTTATTCTACTATATTTCTCTTTCTTGCAGACGGAAGAGCGGATTCAAATGTATATGACTCACAGATTTAGTGCAGTGAGATGACTAACCTATTGTATCCATAGCACCTTCAGGGCAACTTGGAAAGTCAAGTCGTTAAGGGTGTGTTTGGGAAAGAGAAAGGCAATTCAATTTAGCAGATGTTTCTTAAACACCTACTATGCACTAGGCATTGTCCTTGACAGTAGAGCAGAACCAGAGAGTAAGCCTTTAATAGAAATCTACGGGGTACCCTCAGCTATCGTATTGAGAGCTTTGAGGTGTGCACGCTCAAACTGTGCATAGCTGGCTCTGCTTCCAATTTCATTTGGCAGCTGTAATGTAACCTATACTTAATATCACAGGATTATGAATCTACAACTAAAAAGGACTGCTGAAGTCATCTAGTCCAACCCCCTCCTTTTATAAATGAAGAATTTGCCAAGACCACATTGGTAGTAAGTGATTGTGGTGGGATTTGAACCCAGGTCTTCATTGAACCCATGATCTGAATTACAGAACCTCTCTCCACTATTTGGCAGAGAAATCTTCTTCCTTTTGGATCAGGAAGTCATTTACCTATTACTCTCCTGGCTGTGTGGGAGAATCAAGCTGAAAATGAGTTTTTTCATACATAAATTTAATATTAGTCATATTGTGTTCCTGAATTTATTTTAGCAGTAAATTGAACTGAAATGTTTCTCCCCATGCTTCCTACCCAGCAACTCCTGGTTAGTAAACTTTCTGCTATGATAACTGCTATGTAAGCTACCAGAAAAAAACATAAATATACATCAATACTTATATACACATATGGTTAAGGCAAGAATCCTGTTAGACATACCCAAATTTAGTCAACAAAATTAATATTTGCAGAGAGGTGTCTTTCACCTATGTCTGACTCACTGTCACGTCTGAATAGGCACATGGCACTTGTCACAATACTAAAGACATTCAAAAAAGGAAACCTAAATAGTTTTATATTCAATGTATACTCTAAAAAATATTAGGAAGGATATCCTCAATCATTTAGCATTTCAAGGTTAGCAAAAGAAATATAAGCTATATCACATGTATGTGTGTATATATATATACATATATGTATATATATACATATATAGATATAGGTGGGTATGTATGTATATACATACATACGCACATAACTATTTATATGTGTGTGTGAGAGAGGGAGATAGAGAGACAGAGACTAGATCTTCCTATCTGGAAATGCAGCAGCTACTCAAAGCCCAAATCCAATGCTCATCAGTGCAGAAGCTTTAGTTTGCTCTCCTTCTGACATGGGTTGGTTTGTTCTTTCTTAGGCAACCTGGTTGTTTGCTTCTTAGGGTCCATTATATTGGTTCCAGACTTTGTTTGGACACCTAATTGACTTTACCCGTTCTGCCTTTCAGAACTCCTAAACTCAAGTGATCTACTAGTCTTAGCTTCCTCACGAGTAGAAATTACAGGAATGTACCATCATTTTTGGAAAGATAAATAAAACTTTAACCATGTATCACTAGTTTTTTGATTTGGTATCCCATTACAACAATGGAAGCAAATAATCCTCTACACAACACAGTAATGTCAGCTTCCCATTCATTCAGAGGGAAAATATTACCAATTAATATTAATAGTGGGAGTTTCCTCATCTGGGAATTTCCTAAATTGACAAAATCACTAGCTTAATCCCTATTTCCTCATTTCTAACACTAGCAGATGTCATCTAAGGATCTCCAAGTTCAACCCAAATGGCAATAAGCACATCAAATTACTTTGAAAAGAATAAGTTTTAGCCTTTTGAGATAATTTTTTTTCTTAAATGATTTGGAAAGGTTAGGAAAGTGGAATACAAGGAGTTCAATGATGAAAAGATTACATATTAGTTATAAATAGTACGGTGGATAGAGACCATTTTCCTTTGAGTAGATAGCTGAATAACAACAATAATAAATGATTTATCAGAAATAACAAAAGAAATCCCTACAAGAGATAGAATAGCAATACTGCTGATAAAAAGAATAGCTTTTTAAGGTCTATAAAACTCTTTGTAAACATTATCTCATTTTGTCCTTACAAAACCTAGGAGCTAGGGGCTATCATTGTCTTATTTTACAGATGAGGAAATTGAAGCAGACACATTGACTTGTCTAGTCACACAGCTAGTAAGGAAGGTCTTCCTGACTCCATATTTGTACTTTATTGATGGCACCACCTAGCTACATTGCCAGATCTTCATACATAATACTGAGTAGCATTTCTAGCCATTAACACTATTTAGAGCTGTTTTTAGAGACTCTTCATTCAGTTTCAATTTTGTTTCCCTTGGAGCCTCATGCTGAAACATTGGGATACAGGTATATCAGATGTTCAAAAGTTTTTAACTATTTTAAATTATTTTTTGATTTGTTTTTATTCTGAACTTACCAAACATGATATAAAACAAACATTTCTATTTACAAAGTAGTACAGAAAACAACATTGTCCACAAAATTGTAGATCTCTGTTACATATAGCTCATTTTTTCTTTTAGGTACCTAATGAATTCAACCTGTGACTTTCAAAGCTTTCTTGTTTGTCCGTGTTTCCTTCTGGCCTTTCTGTGTTTCAAAAAAATACTTTAATGACATTTTTTACTTCTCTTTTTTGAGGGGGAGTGAAAACATCTGGTCCTCCTTTTTTCTGTTCTACAAAAAATTAAGTAGAAAAATTCAATTCAATTGAATTCAATTGGAATTAAATTGAAAAAAATAAGAAAAAGAAAAGAAAACTCTAGTTACAAATATGCATGGTCCAGCAAAATAAATCCATTCGTTGACTGTATCTGAAAATGTATATGTCATCTTGTATCCATCTTGAATTCATTGCTTCTCTGTCAGGAGATAGGTAGAATGATTTATCACTGTACTATGGAACTACGGTACCATGTTTAACTATTGTATTTAGAAAAATTCTTAAGTCTGAAAAGTATTTGATAACAAGTTTCAAAAGAACCTATGGAGACTTTTGATGCATAGAACTATTAATATTCCCTATCCACATGTAAAATAAACATTTTAAAATGTTGTCTATTTGTAATCTGCAATATTATGGATAAAAAACAATTAAGTAACATTTACTAAGTGGCGTTGTACTGGAAGACATTGAAAAAAATGAGATGTATCTGGCTTCAAGAAGCATGCATGATATTGGTGGAGGCAATATACACATAAATAAGTATATACAAAATATATTTGAAATAGCAAAATATGCATTTGTGAGGTGGGCAGGAGAGAACTAGAAGCCAGGGGGATCTGTAGAAGGTTGAGCATGAGTAGAATTTTGAAAGAATGATAATAGCCAATTCTAAGGGGATC
>JAQQSK010011672.1:0-12181 GCA_028658325.1 Potorous gilbertii
ATTTTAGAAACAGGAAAGGAAAAATTCATTTAAACTAGATTATCTGATGACAATGTGTCAGACTCAGGCAAAGAAGAGTGAAATTTTTAGAGCAGTGAGAGGGAAAAAATGCTGCAAATTCCTTTTTTGGAACATAACCTTTGTGAAATTAAATGAGTCTAATGAGACCCCACTACAGATTTCAGAAGAATCTGAAATAGCAGAATATATTGACGACAGAGGAGAGATAGAAGATAGAGAAAAAAGGGCATCAGTGCAGGGGATTTGTATACATAAGGAATCATGGTGTATTGGCAAACTTTGACTCTGACGCTTACTGGCTGTGTGACTCTGGACAAATCACTTACCCTCTCTAAAACTCAAGTAGCTCTCTAAGACTTATCCTTTAAATTATAGACAGAAGTTGTGATCCAAGTTGTAGAAAAGTGAATTGTAGAGGGAACGTCCACCAAATGAAGACCACTGATGCTTGAATCAGTTAATTAAGAAGCATCTATTAAGTGCTTCCTGTAAGCCAGACCCTGTGCTAAGGCCAAGGATAGAAAAAGAAAAACAAGAAGAAAAATGTCCCTACTCTGAAGGAGCTTTATTCTAATAGGGACACAAGTATGTAAGTAGTCATATATGTGATACATAATAAAAC
The DNA here is from genome assembly GCA_028658325.1 of Potorous gilbertii. Taxonomy (NCBI): domain Eukaryota; kingdom Metazoa; phylum Chordata; class Mammalia; order Diprotodontia; family Potoroidae; genus Potorous; species Potorous gilbertii. Next base: position 644 of record JAQQSK010011672.1, read on the forward strand.
AGTCATTGAAAGATAACCTTACTCTTAGAGGGAGAGACATTAACAGGGAAAGGGAAGGGAAGAGACTAGAGAAGACCTCAGGTAGAAGGTGGCATTTTTCAGCTGATTTCTGAAGGAAGTAATGATGCTAAGAGGTAGAGGTCAGGAAGGAGAGCAGTCAAATCATGGGACATGACCAATGCAAAGGCAAGGAGATGAGAAATATGGGGAACAAGTGACCCAGTTAGATGGTAGTACAGAAGAAATCTGGAAAGTTAAGGAGGGGCCAGGTTGTAAAGAGCCATAAAAGAGGAGTTTATACTTGATCTTGGAAGTATCTTACTCTTCATAGTCACCAGCTTATTGAGTCAGAGAATGAGTTGGTTAGATTTACACTTTAGGAAAATCTCTTTGGCACCTGCATGGAAAATGACTTGGAACAGAGACAGAGGGAGCAATTAGGAGGCTATTGCAATAGTGTGACAAGATGTGATGAGGACTTGTAATAGGGTTGGGGTGATGTGAGTGGAAGGTATACGATTTATACACGAGGTGTTGCAGAGATAGAAACAACATTTTGCAACTGATTTGACATATGAGATGAGAGAGTGAGAAGTCAAGCCTAGCACATGGGTAGGTGAGTGGAAAGATGGTGGTAGACTCAACTGTAACAATGGAGTTGGAAAGAGGGGAAGTTGTTGGGTGAAAGCTAATGAATTCTGCTTGGGACATGTTGAATTTGAGATGCCTAATGGATGCCATAGGCACTTGTTTCAAGAGAGAGCTAGGACTGGATCTGGGAATCATCTGCTTATAAATAATTAAACCTATAGATGCTAATGAGATCAAGAAGTGAGAGAGAAGAGGACTCAGGCAGAGCCTTGGAGGTTTATTCAGAGTAGACTTGAACTATATGAAGATTCAGTAAAGGAGATGGAGAAGTTGGCAGAAAGATAAGAGAAGGATGAGAGAGAACACAATTATGACAATCTTGAGAGGAGTCTATCCAGATGTATCTAGGTAGCAGTGTCAAATGCTACAGAGAAGTCAAGAAAATTGAGAATTGAGAAAAGTACATTCCATTTGGCAATGAAGTGATCACTGGAACTTGGAGAGGGCAGTTTCAGTTAGAAGTCAGAATATGAAGGGTTTAGAAGAGAGTAAGAGACGTGGAAGTACCACAGGAAGACAGCCTTTTCAAGTTAGTTGATAAAAGAAAAGAGAAATTTAGAATGGTCATGGTAGGCTCTCGTCAGGAGGTAGAGATAATTAAGGATGACTAGGCTTATGTGTTATCTATAAACAACAGAAAGGAGCTAATAGGGAGAGATGGAAGGTTATGGCAAGATGATGGCTGATGATGGGGACAATCTGATAGAACAAAGAAGAGGGATAGGGAGGCAGGAGTATGGTAACCATCAGGCAATGAGTTCAGGCAGAGTGATGATGTATGGGAAAGGTCCCATTGGTGAAAGCAGTCATTTAGAAGGTTTAAGTCCTCCAAAGAACCTTCAGAGCCTGTTCTCCTATCAGGGGCTGGTATGGCAGCACCTGTTTTTATTACTGTGTCCCTGAGAGCTCCAAGACTCTAGCAAATGTATGATTCCAAAGAGGGAAGGTTAAATACTGCAGGAAAATAAGGTTTAATTGACTTCTGGATAAATGAAGGTTCAGTTTTCAATTTTGCCCTTTCTCCCCAAGTTCAAGGAATCAGATTAAGGGTAAAAATGGTGCTCACTCACTCCTTTGAGCAAATTTGGGGAATTTCATATTTTAGTATTTTCTTACTTTATTTCAGCTCTATCAAATGCTCTCTCTTCTCTCAGAATCTTGTTGGAATTCCATGGTTATGTACACCCCAGACAAAAAAAAGTAAAAGGAGAAAGGAGTAGTGGGACAATATAGTAGAGAACATTCGATGAGGAATAGAAAATCTGAAGTCTAAATCTCAGCTCTGCCACTGAATGACTGTGTGACTTAGGGTAAATTACTTGTGTTTTCTAACTGTACAATGAGAGGTATGGACCATATCACAGATGCTCATTCCAGCTCCAAAAAATCTCAGGTTCTAAATTATTGTTGTTCGGTCATTTCAGTTGTATCCAACTCTTCATGAACCCATTTAGGGTTTTCTTGGCAGAGATACTAGAGTGGTTTGCCATTCCTTTTCCAGCTCATTTTATAGAGGATGAAACTGATGCCAACAGGTTAAAGGGACTTGCCCAGGATCATACAACTAGTAAGTGTCTGAGGATGGATTTGAATTCAGGTCTTCTGGTCCCACACTCTATCCACTGCACCACCTAGCTGCCCCCAATTCTAATTTATCTTAAATTATTTTTAAAATTAAATCAATGCAGTCTGTTGTACAAAAAAACTTGAGGATGTAATTTCTGGGTAATTAATCATTTTACTCATTATGGCTAGTGAATAATTAATAAAAGGATGGTCACTTGAAAGATCCCTCCTGAAAGCCTCTTGACACTTACATACCCTTGGAAGAGTGGATCTTCCTAATGGAAAGCAATCAACTCTGATTTATTGAGTTATTGAGAGAATGAATATTATAATGAGAGGTGAGCTATTCTAATGAGGGGCTAGGAGACTTGACTTTCATTATGTCACTCTGACTCCCAGACTATCCCCCAGAATTCTAGACAAAGGATCTACCCACAGCCTCCCCAAGCCTGAGGAGAACACAATGGGCTGAAATTCACCTACATTAGATTCTCTTCAGCAAGGTTTTTCTAATTGGCTGGGGTAACAATTCCACCTAGATAAGATGGTCTAGTGGGGTAAATGTTAAGGCAAGTTCAGCAATGTCTTTTGAAAACTGGCTGAATTAATCTACAGGGATTTATTTTTTGCATGAAAAAATAGAAAAAATTCTTAATTAGTAATTGGTTATTAATATAAGAAAGAAATAATCATTTCTCTCATTGGCCTACCTGATCAGCTGAGGGTTGCAAACCCCTCTTTTCCTTTAAACATAAAGAATTTATGTGAATTATGCTGAAAAATTCATCCAACTCATCCCCATATATTAGCACTCATACATTGGAGTTTGTACGGTTGCATTGTGGCCCTATTCACTTTTCCAGGGACACTTTAGTTGGATGATTTGATACGAAATGATTTCTTTTTTTCTGAAGGTATCAAATTCTCCCCTTGCTTTGTATTAAGCCATAAGTGTCCTCTGAGTTTTAAAATGAGTTTATGTTTTCATTCCATTTCTTTGATTCAGGTTTGAAGTGATTTGATTCTGGCTACTTTATCTTTCTGCCCCTAAAAAAGTCAGACAAAAGCTATCCCCATGGCCTTTCTGGCAGCCTTCCATGCCATTTGTAATCTATAAATACATTCAATGTTGTCCAATTTAGTAGACTCCAGCAGTCTTATAATGTTGGGGTTTTTGAGGAGGAAAATGGTCATTTTCAGTATTTCATTTCTTGCCATCTCTCTTGAGCCTTGGACTTAACTGACCACTAATCTATTCCAGAGATATGCTCCTTCTCCTTTTTATGGTACAATGGGTCATGCTCATACCCACTCGCTGCACTCAGTTCAACTAACTTGGCCCATTAGGGGAGTTCCTAAAAGGAATCAGGATCAGGAGACTGATTTTTACCATCTCTACTTTATCAAGTCCAGTGGTCAATTTCATTTAGGACAGGGTAAAAAATGGTCTTCTTTGTGCCTCTCTTTAAAAATTCTATATATTTGGATTTTTAAAGCACACCTACAATAGTTCTATTTTTAAAAAATGCAACACTCAACTTGTACAGGCATATAAAAAGTTTATATTGGAATATAAATTCTCACATATGAACATGGGCTCACCTATTCACAAGAGATTGTCCCATGGTAGATAGAAGGTTGACCCTGGAATTGGGGAGACCTGGGTTCAAATTCTACCTTGAACATTCTAGGTGTTTGACCATACATGTACATATTTACAGACTTACATACTTAAACATGTGAAACTCCATAGGCATTTGAGTATTTTGCAGTGTTGATTTCAATCAGTTCAGAAGTACAGTCTACTGCATTTCTACTAAGCATGTGCTGTGTTCTTACCAATGTGATGAGGATTGATTTGTTTTTTGGGGGAGGAGTATTTTGGACCTGTGATTCAATATGGCAGGGAATGCCTAGTGTGGAAAGTCTTCAGTGATATAGATTGCAGCTCACAGGTAACTTCTATTCTCAGAACATTGCCTAGGGCACTGAGTTCAAGTACTTTTTCCAGGGACACATAGCTAGTATGGATTGGGAGCAAGGCGTTTGCCCAGATTTCCCTGGCTTGCCCCCACTTATTGCATCATACATCCTCTTTACATAACTATTGCATCTCTTCAGTTGGGGATGCAGAAGTGCATAACACAGTCCCCTACCTTCAAGGTAGGGGACTTGTGTAGTCTGGTTAGAACTAAGGGTCTTATTGGGTAGATTTCAGCAGACTTTGTAGTCTCTTCTCTTGCTAAGAAGCTTCTACAAACAACTGCAGTCAATTCAATTATTCCAGAGATAATCTAGGTTATAGACTGTGGGCACCCCTGTTAATTTCTCTTTTTCCCTCTAGAAATGGGACTTGATTCATTAAGCTTATTCTACTTGACCCCAGATGGTGAAACTAGAAGCCATCATCTTGAAGTCAGTAGAAGCTTCCTGACAATGAGAACTACCCAACTGTGGAATGGGCAGTTTCAGGAGATAGCCATGTTCACCTCACTGGAGGTCCTTGAGCAAAGACGGGGTAACTACTGATCAAGCATTTTGTAGAGAATACTCTTTTCTAGTTTTGGGTTGGACTAGGTGACTTTCCAAATCAGAATTTGTGGCATTGTTCTTTCCTCAATTACAAAAGAGATTTCAGGAGTTTTTCTATTTTCAATATGAGTGACACAGCCTTTAAGAAATGATTCCCATTGACCTCATGCTCCCAAGAAATACTAATAATCAAATAAGCAGCCAAATAGAGAGAAAATTTCTAAATTACCTTGTTGAAATGCTTTGAATTTTTATTAAAAAGAAAACACACTGTACCATATGTTAACAGTACTATAGTAGTATTAGTAGTATTTGGTACTACCTAGGACCACCTCATTCAATCTATATCCAGAAAAGAGTTTTCTCTATAAAACACCTGATCAGTGGCCATATGTACCATATATTTTGACAAAACAAAATCAGGAACAATAAATTTGGCTCAGATTTGCTTTAATCTCCCTGTGTATTTAAGAACAACCTAGGGATATGAAGGTCTTAGAGTAGCAGCCCTGAAACCAAAAGGACTTGAGTTCAAATCCTACTTCTGCTACTTTCTAACTGTATGACTATGGGCAAGTGATAACCTCTCTGACCATCAATTTCCCAATCTATAAAATGGGAATAATGATGGTCAGTGGTATATACCCTCCCCACCTCCCCTATCAGGTTAGCTCAGGAATATGATCATCTAGGCAAATCATTGTCTGGATGGACACATCTGCTGTTTGTGTTTGTGTTTTCTTTCCTTTGGTAAGTAACTTTGTGAGATCTCAAATGGTCTGAGTCTGGGAAGGAAGAACCTATGTGATTCAACCTAGCAGTCAATCTGTGTTGTTACTGAGCCTTCATTTTCAAAGAGAACCAATGACATCACAACATGATTTCTTGACTTGTGAGTGTATTGGATTTAAGTGAGGAGAGTTGATGAAGTCATCAGTCTCCCTCTTTCTTCTAGGGTAATTGAAGTCCAGTGGCCAGACAAAAGAAAATATGACTGGCGATGGCCCAGGATATAGTGGATGAACTTGGCATCTGCAATGTCTGACCAAGCTCTAAGTGCCCCGCAGTGCCTGCTTCTGCCACCTTCATAGCATTTGGAACAAATTGTCCACATCCACCCATTCTACTGGGGAAAGGTACAGTCAATATGCCTAGCAGCTGAGGCATTGTATCATTCAATCAAGGAAGTGACCCATCCATCAGCTATGCCATACCTGGAAGTGACCTTGGTGAGGCTAATATTCTGTAGCTTCCACTTTCAGTTTGAATTCATTCTCCCCAGTGACCTACAGAGGCAAAAATGTGTTATCTTATTTGGGGGAGATAGTTTTGAGCTTTAGTTCTTGCTTTTTTGGTAAATATCTCTGGTTATAATTATTTAATAAAGATATCAGAGAATAATCAAAGCATTAAATGATATTGATACTGAGGCACTCAGTAGCAGCAGTGATATTGGAGAGTGGAGGTAGACCAGATGGCAGCTAGAGCTGATAATATTAACAGAACTACTCTGCACCTGAGAAGTATTTTTATAAACCTGAGTGGGAAACGTAGCCAGCTATGGCTACCCAATCTGCTACAGGCCAGTGTGGGTTGAGAAAGTGAGTTAAGAGACTACCTGTGTGTGTGTGTGTGTGTGTGTGTGTGTGTGTGTGTGTTCATTCTTAGTTGCTGAAGAAGACCATTACATAAGAGAAATGATGACATGACTTGTACTTGACTTTGTTTTGAGGGAGGGAGGGCTGTGCAGGTCACCAGCCTCACTTTGCCTCCAGAGCCATCTGAACGCAGTGACTTGATATTCATCAAGATGACTGGAGATGGCCCAGAATGAGGCAATAAGGGTTTGCATTGATGTGGTCTGTAATGAGCATTTGCAATACTGGGACTTTGGGAGTAGGAACACTGACTACCTTTGAACATAGACAGTAAACATTTATTAAGAGCCTACCACATACTAAGTGCTTCTGATACACAGAAAGACAAAAGGCAGTCTCTGACCTCAAGAAACTTATATTACAACGTGAGAAGACAAAACAGAAAAAGAAGCTGAAAAGGAGAGAAGGTAGAAGAAAGGTATCAAGCATGGGAGCATGACTGAAAAGTCCAGAGAGATAGGGATGGCCTGCACTTGACCTCCTTAAATGGGAGTTCTGAGAGTTCTCCATCCTTCCATCAGTGGGAGAGGCCCCTGAGGGAAGAGTCCTGAGGAACTATAAGTTCTGGTCTGAAGGGATCTTCAAGGAGGAAGGGATTCTTGGAGCATGAAGTAGTCCAGGGGAATGCATCTGGATGAGAAGAGGCAGCTAGGTGGTGCATTGGATACAGTTCCCATGCAGGAGTCAGGAGGACTTGAGTTCAAATCTCACCTCAGACACTTGACACTCACTAGCTGTGTGTGTGACCTCAGGCAAGAGACTACCTATCACTTGCAAGAAGCATTGTTAACAATTATATTCTATTCAATGTTTATCCTTCAGTATTTCTTGGGGAATTCTTCCCAGTGAGAAAGAGTGGGTATAACCCATCTAGGCTTTCTTATTCCGCAAGATTGTTGTCCCATAACTTTTCCACAATGCATCCTTTCAAAAAGCTAAGGGTTTTCTATCTGCTTAGCATTCATTAAGCATTTACTATGTGCTAGGCATTGGGCTGAGCCCTGGGCTGAAACAGAAAGGCAAAAATAATCTATGCCTTCAAGGAACTTTTACTTTAATGGCCAAAACCCAACATAAATAGCTAGACATATAATCTTCTTGTTGTGTGGATCACAATGGTGCTCCCAGGTTGTCTACTGGGGTTCCTTTATAAAATAAGAGTGAGACACAGTGGTGGAAGCCAGTTAAATAACACTCTTTTCTGTTCATAGCTGACCCATTTTTTTCATTTATACAATAAGAATAATAAAAACTCAGATTAATTCCATAAATGTTTAAATGTTTATTATGTCTCAGATACTATGTTTGGTGTGGCATTGAAAAGACTGAAACCAATCAGTTCCTGCCTATGAGTATTTTACATTCTATTGGACAGAGAGGGAGGGCGGGCATAACAGGTACTCAGATGAGCCAATACAAAAATCGTACCAAGTAAATTCAAAACAATTTCAGGTTGGAGGTGAGAGCAGTAATGCCTGGAGAAGAATCAGGAAAGGCTTTGTGGAAAGAGATGGTACCTGAACTTGGAAGCTTGGGCTGCTAAGCAGTGGAGGTTAGGAGGGAGAGCATTGCACACTGTAGTCTTGATGTAGAGAAGGAAAGTGAGAGTATGTAAAGTGCTTATTAACCTTTAGGTACTCATGTGGAAGCTAGGTGCTGTATTGGGCACTGCAATGGGTTTGGTGTCTGAGGAAACATGGTTTCACACCTTGCCTCACATACTTAGTAGTTCTAGCTAACTTCTCTCAGCCTCCATTTCCTCATCTGCGGAAGGGAGAAAGCAATAGTATCTACAGTATAAAATTGTGGTAAGGATCAAATGCGATAAGGTACCCAAATGACATTATTGCATAAAGGTCAGTGGTTACGGAATTCTCTTTCTTCTTTATTTCTCTTAGAAAATTCAGGTTGGGATTTCAGAGTGCCATTTGGCTGATTAATTTGTGGGAGGTAGGGGTGGTTTTCAACTCTTCACCAAGGATTCTTTTCTGGTTATCTGTTCAACATCTTCATTTCAATAAGGAAAGTGGAGTCAATGGATGACAAGGAGGTATGATGTCAAAATCTACACTAGACAGTAATCTTGTTTTTAAAGCAGAAAGGACACTTATTAAAAATAATTTGTATACTGCTTTCAAGTCAATGAAGAACTTTACCCCAAACCGTCCTGTAAGGTAGATCATATATACACTATTATCTACATTTTATGATGGGGCAGCTGTACCTTGGCAATCACAAACAATACCAATTGCATGGAGGGGGGAAAAGCATTGGATTTGGAGACATGAGACCTGCATTTTGCCATTTTGCATTTGTATGACCTTGAGTCTTGTTACTTCACGTATATAAGTCTCAGTTACCTCATCTGTGAAAGGATATGACCTATAGGAGGCATTCTACTTGCTCTGATTTTAGGAACATAGATTGAGAGCTGGAAGTGCTCATCTCAGCAGCCATCTACTCTAACAGAGGAGAAAACTGAAGCAGAAGCAATTTGTCCAGCATCACGTAGCAAGTGGCAGAGTCAGAATTCGAACCTGGGTCCTCTGACTTAAAATCTAGCACACTCTCTCTTGGTTATCTCTTTTTGTAGCTCCACTATGTTTCCAGGAGTTAAGACTTTTGAAGTTTAGGAATTTTCTTCCCAATTCCTGTTCTCTCTTTCTCCACTCCTCCCCCCACCTATTATTTAGATAGACAGTTTCTCATTACAATTTTTTCAGTAATTTTGTTTGGATATTTTAGAGTATGTTTTTCATAACCTCCAATGCTGCCTTTCTCATCAATACAGCCCTCCAGATTTTATTAGGCTTTGCATACTCCGGAAATAACACTATCAAGGCAGAGTTATCTTCACATATACAGGACAATTATATTGATATATCATGCCCTGTATTTTAATTTCAAAATTATTGCCTCATTGCTTTCGACTGCAGCCCAGGTTTTATTTCATTCTTCTTCTTGTTAAAGGTACAGAGACAAGTAATTTACCCTTTTCTTAAAAGAAGAAAAGGTTTGTTTCTTTTATTTTTATTTCTTTATTTTTACAAAAATAGGGCTAGAAAATCTCCCACAGAGAAAATTCCCATCGAATCTTGGAGAACATAGATTTGGTCCAGTGTGATTCAAATAACCAATAGGATTTTTAATTTAGTGGTATATTCCCCTGGATTGTTCAGGGGAATATTTGAGTTCTTGGAGGATACTGACATGGTAAAAGTATCAACTTATTTGAGCCCATCAGATTCTTCCAAGAATTCTAATTCGGGGGCTGACTGATGAGCCAAAAGGCAAAAGACAGAGATGGAGTCTTGTAAGCTTAAATTACTTCCCTTTAATCATGGTGACTGCATTTGACTACGTTCTCCTTAGAAGGAATTTAAATATTTGGCTTTTATGGTGGTTAGATCCTCTTCACAGTTTTAATAGGATTGGGGAATTCGCTTGTATTTATTCCGACCGTAACCCAACATGCCTATTATGATTTCAGCCTGTGGGTCAGAAGACTCAATGTCTCACAAGGCAGTTATACTGGTGAATCATTCATATTATGGTAAATACGTAAATGCAGCAGGAGGAAATGTGGTGGACAAAAGAAGAGGAGAGGATAAAAGCAAATATTTTTATGAGATCTTAGAGAGCAGTAAAATTGGCAAAAAGCGATCCAGGGAGCTCATGTTTGGAATTACTGTAGCCTGAAGATTCAGTCAAACACAAAACATTTCTTGGAAAGGAGAAAAACATGTAAGAAACTCCTCACTAGGGAAAAGACTAGTTGTTTTTTCTGACTTTTTTTTAACCATAGAAAGTGGAAAGTTCATTCAATTGACTTAGCAGAAGGACTGCTTTTGGTGTATCATTTGGGTCTTAAAACTCAGGAAAAATTATCTTTATAGAGGTTAAAAAAGGGGTAAATTTGGGTTTGATGTGAGAGAAAACTTTCTAGTAATCTGAGCTGTCTACTTTAGGGATAGAAAGTCTCCACCCCCCCATCCCCATTTATGGTCTTCAAGTGAGAGATGGATGACTTATTGGTTGTGACTTGTCCTTTGTTCTCCAAGAGGACCATGACATCAGGGAGATGCTGACATGACTTGCAATTGACTTTGATTTGACTGAGGGAGGGTTGTACATAGCCAGCTGCTTCACTTTTGGACACATTGTAAAAGGAATTTTGACTTAAGTATAAGTCAGGCAAGATGGTCCCTGAGGCCTCTTCTACTCTACAAACCTGTGCTAGTCCCAACTTTGTCTCGTAGCCATGTGGTTGCGGAAAAAGAAAGAGCTCTGCGCCCAGACTCTTGGAGAGAGGATTTTTTTGGATGACACTGAGTTCTTGAAGAGTCCTGAGACTCAGCTATCCAGAGAGTGGAGAATTAATATTTGCATAGGGCCAGCTTCTTGAGGGAGGCATGAATTCTACAGCTGAAGAGAAAGAAAAGGACAAAACAACAATATGGAGGAATAGAAAAATCTGACCTTTGTCTTTGTGAGGGACTTATAGTCAAAAGTACTGTCTTAGATGCTTAATAGCTGTGTGGCCTTTAATAAACCATCTAACACCCTTTCATCCTTGGTTTTCTCATCTATAAAATGGCAATAATGAAAATAAAAAACCTTATATGGTTTTTATGAGTATCAAATGAGAAATACTTAAGTGCTTTGCAAGTCTTAAATTGCTATACACGTGTTAAGCTATTATTGGTGTTAATTGAATAATGTAAGTCTGATGAGAAAAGAGTTGCCTTGTTAGTCATTCCCACATTTTTTTCCTGGGGGAGGATTCCAAGCCTACAGGATAGTGCTGCAAGGGAAGAGGAATGTTATGGGTCCATGAATTGAAGTCGGTTCCCACTTGAATGCTAGGAGATTGCGCCTCTAGCAATCCCAAGCTCAATTTCCTTCCTACTACAGTTTCAGACTAGACATGAGCTATATTCTGAGATTCCAAGAGGAAACTCTGGATAAAGACATAACAAATCAAAGAGATATGATATCTTGTGGCTGTGACCAAACCTGGACCTTATAAGCTCAGAGTTTCCAGACTGTGTAGCTATAAGAACAGACAGAAGGAGGGGCATCATTAGAAGCAGGAAACAAAAACTGGTGGAACTCACTGAATGTTAGAGTT